>PVKS010008489.1:0-68072 GCA_004027875.1 Aplodontia rufa | reverse complement strand
GCCGTCTGCCCTACTGCTTCCCCATGTATTCTAGCTTCCACAGATGAGAGAAACCATTCTGCCCTTTAGTCTCTGAGATTGGGATACTTCACTTAGCATAATTCTTTCCATCTCCATCCATTTGATATCAAAAGCCATAATATCATCTTCTCTAATGGCCGGGTAGTATTCCATTGTATATATGAACCAAAGTTTTTGTATCCACTTGTCCAGTGAGGGGCATCTGGGTTGATTCCATAGTCTAGCTATGGTAAATTGAGCTGCTACAAACATTGAGGAAGCCACATCTCTATAATACGCTGATTCTAACTCTTTTGGGAAAATCCCCAGGAGTGGGATAGCCGGGTCATAAGGTGGTTCCATCCTTAATTTTTTGCAACTCTCCACTTTAAGGAATAAGAAAAAGAAGGGTAAACCAAACAATGCTAGCAGAAAGAGGCTGGAGCAGTAGCTCAGTGGTTAAATTGCTTGCCTGGCACGTGCGAGGACGCGGATTTGCACCCCAGTATACAACCAAGTATCAGAGCAACGAAAGCCACATGAAAAACTAAATAAAAATTTCTTTTCTCTCTCCTTAAAAAGTAAGCTAGTGGAAAAGAGATAGTAAAGAACAGAACAGAGATAATCAACAAAACCAAAAGCTTTTTTTTTTTTGTACTGAGGATTGAATCCAGAGATGCTTTATAACTGAGTACACGAACATCCCCTTTCCGTTTTTATTTATTGAGTCAGGCTCCACTTCACTAAGTTGCCTACAGCCTTGCTAAACTGCTGAGGCTGGGCTTGAACTTGAGATCCTCCAGCCTCAGCCTCCCAAGCCACTGGGATTACAGGTGTGCACCACCACACCCAGATAAACGTTGGTTCTTTGAAAAGATTAACACAACAGAAAAACCTTTAGCTAGACTAACTAAAATAGAAAAGCCAAAAATAATTTAGAATCAAAAGCGAAAAGTGGGGACCTATTATCGACCTTACCATAATGAAAAGAACCGTCAGGCTGCCTTGGGGATGTAGCTCAGTTGTAATGGGGACTTTTGATCTGATGATGGAGAAGTTATCAGGTGAGCGGATATGGATATGCAGGGAAGTTTTTTTTTTTTTTTTTAAACTGGGACTTCCATTTAGGAAGAGAGCTCAGAAGAAGGAAAGATAGGAGGAGCTTATTTTATTGGGGACTTGCAGAGGTGGGAATGCTAACGGGTTGCAGGTGTACTCAACTCAAACATTTGCTCTGGCTGAAGATAAGTTACTGCAGTCTTTTGGGAAAGCACACACAGGGCAAAGCTGTCACTGGTTGAGGGTGGTTACACTAAGCCTCCTGGGGTCTGCCATAAGGCCAAGAGCCAAGGCCCAGAAGGGCCTTTTCGCTTTGCCCCTGTGGTGTTCCCTGTTTCAGTAGAGTGCTTGCCTAGCATGTGCAAGGCCTTGGGCTCAATCCCCAGCACTGGAGGAAGTAAAAAGGACTGTCAGAGAACTCTATGAACAATTGTGTGTCAACAGAGAAGATTACCTAGTTGAGACAGGCAAATTCCTAGATGCACAAGTTACTTAACTGGCTCAAGAAGAGATAGAAACTCTGCACACACCCATAGCAAGGAAGCACGTCTCCGGGCTATGCTGATAACCCTCAACAACTTTAGCTGGGCACAGTGGTGCTAGCCCATATCCCAGCTGCTTGGGAAGAGTTCAAGTTCAACTGTGGAAGATTCGGTGCAAACTGTCTCCGTTGTTTTATTTATTTATTTTTAAAGAGATAGTCAATTTTTATTTTATTTTTTTTCACCTGGTTTTTGTCTTTCCTCCACTTTGTTGTATATGATGATGCTGGGGTTTGAACCTGGGTCCTCACTCATGCCAGGCAAGCGCTCCACTGCTGAGCTGTGGCTCTGGCTCCAAACTGTCTTCATTTTAAAATAAGCCACATTTCCGAAGGCTGGCTCCCAGGAAGCCCACACTCAACTTTTTTTTGTTTTTGTTTTTGTTTTTTGGAATTAGGGGTTGAATCCAGGGGCACTCTATCACTAAGCCATATTCCCAGACACTTTTATTTTTTATTTCGAGACAGGGTCTTGCTGAGTTGCACGGGCTGGCCTTGAACTTGTGATCCTCCTGTCTCAACCTCCCAACACTGAGATTATAGGTGTGCATCACTCTGCCCCGTTCCCACACTCAGTGTATACTGACAGCATGCTACTTCAAGTGCACATCTCCATCTTCCTGCTTTTGCCTGAGAACCTTGCCAAGGCCAAGGAATTTGCTTGGCTTGTGCAACGGTTTGTGTGTGATTTGTTCCCACCAGCTCTCAATGTTGAGCTTAATTCCACAGTAAGTATTGAGGTCATGGGGATTTTAAGAGAGGTGATTAGGTCTCTCTTTCCCTCTCCCTCTCTTTCTTTTATTTATTTATTTTTTTAAGAGAAAAGGACAGTGAGAAAGAGAGAGAGAGAGAATCTATTTTTATTGAGTTTTTCACATGGCTTTAGTTGCTCTGACACTTAGTTGTGTACGTGGGTGCTGGAGTTTGAACCCGTGTACTTGTGCATGACAGGCAAGCGCCGTAACCACTGAGCCACTGCTCCAGCCCTCTCTTTTTCTTTTAAAGAGAGAGTACAGCGAGAGACAGAGAGAAAGAGAGAACCAATTTTATTTAGTTTTTCATGTGGCTTTCATTGCTCCAACACTTCATTGTGTACAAGGTGCTAGGGTTTGAACCTGTGTCCTTACACATGCCAGGCAAGGGCCATAACCGCTGAGCCACCGCTCCAGCCCCTCATTAGGTCTTTAAGATGGATTAATACAGTCTTTTGGGAGTTCTAGTTCTTGTGTGACTAGATTGTTATATGCAAGTCTGGCACCTCCCCTGACTCCTCCTCCCCTGTGCTCCGGCCATGATGCCACCCACCAGAAGCCCTCATTAGATGCCTAACAGATGGAGCCATCTCATCTTGGAATTTCATTCCCCCAAACTGTGAGCTAAATAAACCTCTCTTCACCCAGGTGTGGTAGTTGCACTCTTGTAATCCCAGCTACTAGGGAGGTTGAGGCAGAAGAATTGCAAGTTCACAAGTTCAAGGCCAGCCTGGGCAACTTCATAAAACTCTCAAAAAAAAAAAAAAAAGTCTGAGGCTTTAGCTCAGTGGTAGTGTTCTGGGTTCGATCCCCATTATAATCCTCCCCCAACAACAACCCCTCACCCCAAACCCATACAAGCAAAAGTCTTCCGAAACTCTTTTCTTCATAAGGTATCTAGTCTCGGGCATTTATTATAGCAACATAAAACAGACTAAGACGGTTTGCCCACAAGTGAAGAGGCAGTTGAAACCACTGAAGGCAACCCTCAACCAATAGGGGTGAACGCTGGTGAGCAAATACTCCATTTTCTTGTCCTCTAGGCAGACAATTTTGGCAAGTGTTCTCCATGCTTCTCATGATGCCCTGGAGAATTTGTATGAGAACCTGAATCTCATCCTCACATAGCAGTCCCTGCCTTTCCCTTCCCAAATCTCCCAACCCTTGCTCTTTACTTCTGAAATCACTTCCCACCTATGTTCTTGTTTCAGGGATTGCATTTCAAGGAACCTAAGTGAAACGAGGATTCCACCTTTATGTTTTTACTAGAACAAGAGATGTTCTTCTTCCTAATTTCTTTTTTTCTATTATAGCTGTCTGGGGTGGAAAGAGAAGGGGGAAGGGGAGGGAGAGAGAGGACAAGTAGAGTGGGAAAGTATTGGAATTTAAAAGTCAGACACCTGGGGCTGGAGGGGTGGCTCAGTGGTAGAGCACTTGCCTGGCATGCATGCTGTATCACTGGGGTTCGATCCCCATCACCACATACAGAGCAAAGTGTCAGGAAAAGTAAAATCAGAGGAAAAATTAAATAAAATTGATTCTTTCTTTAAAAAAAAATCAGGGCTGGAGCGGTTATGGTTATGGCTCTTGCCTGACATGCACAAGGACGCTGGTTTGAACCCCTACACCACGTACACAACAAAAAGTGTTGGAGCAATAAAAGCCACATGAGAAACTAGATAAAATTGATTCTCTCTCCCTCTCTTAAAAAAAAAAATCAGACACCTGCTTGGGACAGTCCTATAAGGGTGGTCATAATGGGGCAGGGCTCCAAACTGCCACCAGAGAGCAGCAGAGGCCAGGGAACAGGTGGTGAGGCACCCATTACTGGCTGGAGATCTGACAGAGAGAAGACTTACAAGATGTCATTGTGCTGGGCACAGTAAGATCAGTGGTCAGAAGCAACAGAGGAATGGAACAGAATTGAGGATAGTTCTGCAGGTCAGCCGGGAAATGCCCAAAGTCAGCACATTGGAAGCAGAGGCTCTGCACTGTGTAGTCATAGAAACATGCCCATCCTTGGCCGGCTGTTTGATGGAATTAGGCAAGGCAGACTGCTAGAATCATTGAGAGTCAGTCACCCTGAATATTTATATTATTACTTTTTATTCTTTAATCCAAGGGGTGCTCTGCTACTGAGGGACATCTCCAGCCCTTAAAAAATTTTTTTTTTTAATTTTGAGACAGGGTTTTGCTAATTTGCCCAGGCTGGTGTTGAATTTTAGATCCTCCTGCCTCAGGCTCTGGCGTTGCTGGGATTACAGACCTGTGCCCCTGCACTTGGAGCATATTTACTGTTTTTTTTTTCTTGGTGCTGGGGATTGAATCCAGCGGTGCTTAACCACTAAGCCACATTCCCCCTCCACTTCCTTTTTTTAATTTTTTCTTTGACACAGGGTCTCACTAACTTGCTTACAGCCTCACTAAACTGCTGAGTCTGACTCTGAACTTGTGATCCTCCTGCCTCGGCCTCCCAAGCCACTGAGAACAGACATACGCCACCACTCCAGGCCTCATATCATCAAAATTTAAATAGCACTTCTCCTGAGTGAACATTAAACTTTCTTGATGAATCTTAGCTGGGGCTGCATCAATTCCAGCAGAGACCTCTCCCCAGCGGCTGTATCCAGGTGGTGTGTGGGAGTGATCCCCTAGATGTGGCAATGAGGGGAGAAGCCGCCTACGGAGATTTTAAAAATAGTAATAAATCCAAGTAAGAGCGCAGGAATCAGCCAGCTTTTTATTGTCACCATGAACCAGCAGCAGTGCTACACAACATGGTCAGTGATAAAGTCCCCCACCCTGTTGCCCCCCCACCCCCCGCTACCTCCCAGTCACCACAGAGTCTGAGTCCCCATCGACAAACAGCAACAAGTCATGGAAGACTTCTTTTCAATGTTTTATTTTTCAAAATATACAATTTATTTACATCTTTTTTTCACAACTGTAATTGTGTATATTTATTCCAAAATCTTTAAATAGCCTCGCCGTAAACAGTACGAATCACAGGATGAGTCCAGCTGCTTCTCTTTAGCCTGTACACACATTGAGTTCTTAACAAGTTTCAAGTAGTAATGGTTCATGGGTAAGGAGGGGGCAAAAACAGGGCAATGCCGTGTTTACATGAGTTCACCGTGTAGGATTAGAAAGGGCTGTCTGACTAGCTACTTGGTCTGTGGCCAGACTAAGGACATTTCTGTGGTTTATAAATAAGACCCTCTCAGGAGCAGTGAGGATTTTGGTTACTAGGAAGACCGGACAGAGCCTCACCTGCAGGGTAGGGAAGGGGGCGGGGATAAGGCACCACTTGAAGGCTTCTCCTTGGCTTCAGGAGGCACTGGCTGGGAGGGTCCTGTGTGGGGCCCTATTGTGCCAGGTGGAGGTCAAGAATGGCAGGGGCTGGGGCAGGGCCTCCACCAATGGAAAGGCCTCTTCAGCCTACCTTGGGGAGAAGTTTTATGGTTCTGGGGTCAGAGGACAGATGACTAGAGCAGCTGGTGATTCCCAAAGACAGGGGCCAGGGCTCCTGCCCACCTGGAGGCAGAGGCCAGTCACCTTAGGCTTCTGCACAGACAGGGGAGGGCCGGTTGTGGAGCCCTGGAGCAACACAGTGTGCGGCAGGCGTCTGTGGTTGGCAGGGGCAGGATGGGCTGCCCTGGGGCCCAGAGGTGGCCTGTGGGAAGCATCATGCAGTCTCTTCTTGAGAGCCCTTCATTCACCTCAGGGCCATCGAGCCCTCTCCAGGAAAGGCAGGAGGGGGCAGACAGGGCCACAGGCCTCACAACCCTGCCCCGATGTGATACTGGTCCCTCCACCGCCAGAGGCGGCTCCCAGGGAGCCCAAGGTGCTAAGGCACAGATGTGGTACAGGTCTGGCCCCAGGGGTCAGTTTTCTTCATGCCCCTTGGGGCTGCTGGTTGGGCCCTGAAGCAGTTCTGGGGGCTGAGGCTGAGTCAGGGATGCCAACGGAAAGGCCAGGATGCTCTGGGAAGAAGCCAGTTCCTGAGGGCCACTGAGGACATGACCCTCCCACAGGAAGCTGGGAGGTCAGTCCTGCCTCAGGGCTCCTTGGTATCCTCTCCCAAGCCCCAGGACCCGACGAAGCCCGTCCTGCCTGGTCAAGCCAATCTTCTCAGCAGGGTCTGGATGGAGGGTGGGGACGGGGGCCAAGGCCAGGCTGAGGGCAGGATGGAGGGGCCGGGAGCTGTCACTGCGTCTTTGGGTGGGCTTCCTCTGGGATGAGTGTGTGGAAAAAATAATCCCACAATTTAGTGCTGATGCCAAATCCTAGAAAGGGAGAGAAACGGGGGAGAAGATAAAGCACTGATAAAGAAGCAGAGATAAACTTATGTGGGAAGGAGCCCAGGCAGGGAGAGTGTGCAGGAAGATTTCAATGTCTGTCTGCCATGATGCCAGACACCTGCAAGGCCACTGTGTTCCTAGTGGGAATACACCCAAACTCCAGCACTGGCCTGAGTCCCTGGGATCACCTAACTCCGTCTGCACCCTCCCCCCAACCACCCTCCCTGCCACTCTCTCCTCTGGCTTCTTCCTGTTCCTTGTGGGGCCAAGTTCATTTCTGCCCCAGGGCTGCTGCACTTGGCACGCTCCTTCCCCAGGCAGCAGATGCTAAGTTTCTCTTTATTTGGACCTCAGCTCTAATGACATCTGCAGTGACCCCTTCCTGGCCACTTTGTTTTGAACTTTGCGATCGTCTAGCCACATGTCGCTATCTGGTACGGGGAATATGGTTATAGCTCCAGAGAAACTGAATTTCTGATTTCTTGTCATTTGAATTAAGTTTAAGTGTAAAAAAGGATACTCCATTCAGTTGCTGGAAAACATTTATGTTTGAAGCAACTTACACCTGTGAATTGAGATTTTGTAAGATCTAGATCTAGATCAAGTATTTCCTGTGAAAATTTTAGCATCCAAATTGACATGTGCTGTTGGTACAAAATACATGATGATTTTGAAGACAGTATAAGAATTAAACAATGTAAGATCACTCATTAAGGATTTTTTTATGTTGATTACATGTTGAAATGATAACTGGTTACACTGGGTTTAATAAATATGTCATTAAAGTTCCATCCGTTCAACTGTTTATTCTCCCGTTTTAATGTGGGTGCCAGAAAGTTTGAAAGCACATATAAGGTCCACATAACATTTTTTTTTAAGAGAGAGGGCAGTGAGAGAGAGAGAGAAACAATTTTTTATTTAGTTTTACATGTGCCCTTTGTTGCTCCAGGACTTCGTTGTGTATGTGGTGCTGGGTTTTGAACTTGTATACTCGTGCATGCCAGGCAAATGCCATAAGTGCTGAGCCACCGCTCCAGCCCTCCATATAACGTTTTACCAGACAATGTTGGGCCCCTTCTCACACCTGTGAGGTTCCTCAAATACCACCCTGCTTTATTTTCTTTATGGCACTTATCACTCTGAAATCATCTTTGCCATCTATTGATTTCCTGTCTCCACACAGCTGCTGGCACCAGCAAGTAGTGGAGAGGGAGCCCTGTGTGTGCCCAGCACCCTGAATGGAGCCTGGATTGAGCTCGTGGCTCAATGGCAGTTGTCAAATAAATCGACAAGCGAACAGGGAGGTGGGGCCCGTCCTCACCTGACTTCTGGTGTGCAAAGTGATGCTTGACGTGGTGGGCCTTCATTCTGTACAGGTAGGAGCCCTTGTGGGGAGAGCCGAAGTGCAGGTAGTAATGGGTCATGTCATAAACGATGTAGCCCAGGAGGCCACCAGCGAACACAGTGCCTCCCACTGCCTCGGGCAGGATGAGCCGCAGGAACATGTAGAAGAAGCCGACCACCAGAGAAGCTGGCACTGGGGGGAAGACCAGGCGGGAGCCATCGAAGGGTGCCTGTGGATAGAGGCCTGGGGGTCAGAGGCAGCCCCAGGCCCCAGGGCCCCTCGGTGGTCACTGAATGCTGAGCCAGAGACACTCCCTGTGGGGAGTGGGGTAGAGCAGCCAGACATTCCAGTGAGGGGACAGCCATCTGTCATGAGTAGGCTTGGCACCTTTGGTGGCTTTGCAGAGGGCAGGCCATCATGCCTGAAAGACCTGTAGGGAGTGTGCTGCTTCCGACTCCAAGCCAGGATGGGCTCAGGCAAATTGCCCAAATCTGTGGTGCTGAGTGTGACCTGGGCAGATGGGCACATGTGTGCTGACAGCTCAGGGCCACCTCCTGCTTCAGAAGCTACCTGGGATCTAAACTTGTTAGGCGCTAGATTGGAGCCTGCCCCCAAATACCAGGCCCCGCATGGCCGGAGGATCTTTCTGGAGACTGAGGCTGAAGTCATGTGGGAGAGGAGCACACTAGCAAACTGGGCTCAGTGCAGTTGGTGGGGAGATAATCCTGGAGGTCTCCCGCCCCCATCTCCCAACAGGAAGCCTTCTTCCAAGGAGGTGTCTGTCACAGTGGACCAGAGAACACCAGGGCTAGGCCCTTGGTTAAATTTCATAGGCTCAGGGCCTGGTCCAAGGTAAGCTTTTAGACTGGTTGGTGAGTATTCTGTGTTTTGTTTGTTTGTTTAAGAGAGAGGGACAGTGAGAGAGGGGGGGAGAGAGAGAGAGAAAAGAGAGAATCACTTTTATTTAGTTTTTCATGTGGCTTTCATTGCTCCCGCACTTCACTGTGTACGTGGTGCTGGGGTTCGAGCCCGCAGACCCGCACATGCAAGGCAAGTGCCGTAACCACTGAGCCACCACTCCAGCCCCTCTCCACCATTTTTTATATTTTATTTTTAGACAGGGTCTCAGTAAGTTGTTAAGGGCCTCACTAAGTTGCTGATGCTGGCTTTGAACTTGCGATCCTCCTGCTGCAGCCTTCTGAGCTGCTAGGATTACAGGCGTGCACCACTGTGCCCGCTTGTAAGCATTCTGAAAGAAGAGAGAGCCCCCTGTAGGCTGGAAGAGAGAGAGAGAGGAGAGAGCAGACTCCATGCTCATGTGGGTCTTCCTCCTTTCCCAGCAGCAACAGGACCCAGGCAGGGCTGGAAAAGCAGCTCTCAGAAAAACTAGGGAGGGAGGAGGAATGCGCCCTGGTTTGTAGCGTCTGCCAATTCTTGTGATGTAAACACCTTCACCTTGGCTGACTTCAAGCGACTTATGTGACATCACTGAAAGTGGAGCTGGGAAGGGAAGTTATTTCTCTCGTGAGCTGCTCTGGGCCAACTGCAGGTCACAGTTGGGTTAGGACCCTCTGATAGCACTGGAGACTGGCTGCTAGTTAGGACCCCTGGGATGCAGGTCAGCTCTGGGGAGAGCAGGGAAGGCACCTGCAACCCACCTGACATTCCTCCCAAAAAAGCCCTGAGTTGGACTGAGCTCATTCAGACAAGCTAGCATGGGTTGCCGCCAAGAAACCCAAGTTCAGCATCCGCAATGAAAAGGTCTTCAAGTTTAGTTGCTTTATTCTGCATCTGAACTTGTGTTCCACATTTTCTGTTATTGGCCAGCATGGAACAGAATGTGGGGGAAAGGACTCACTTATCTTCTTCTCTTCTGGTATCTGAGATTGGCTCCATGGCCCCGTGCATGCCAGCCAAGTGCCCTACCTGTGAGCTACTTCCCCAGTTCAAGGATTCACTTCTTTTCAAAATTTATTTTTTAAAAGAGAAGACAGTGAGAGAGAGAGAGAGAGAGAATCAATTTTTATTGATTTTTTCACGTGGCTTTCATTGCTGTGCACATGGGTGCTGGTGTTTGAACCCATGTACTTATGCATGCCAGGCAAATGCCATAACCACCAAGCCACCACTCCAGCCCCTGACTTTTTATTTTAAGAGAGAGAGAGAGAGAGAGAGAGAGAAGCAATGTTTATATTTTTGTCTGGTTTTTGTTGCTCCAACACTTAGTTGCATATGTGGTGCTGGGGTTTGAACCTGGGTCCTCACACGTGCCAGGCAAGTGCTATACCATTGAGCCACTGCTCCAGCCCAAGGTCTTACTTTCAAGTAGATAGAAATGTTCAGGGAAGTTCAGAGATGGGGGCTCCCTAGGCTTCACTCTGGGATGGGCTAAAGACAGCACAGTGCAGAGAAGAGAAGCCCCCAGGGGCAGAGCTGGCTTCCAGTCCCAGCTTCTAGGAATGTCACATAGTCCATGAAGTACTGGGTCGGGGGTCAGTGAGTTCTTCAGAACACAGATGCTGGAGGCCACAGAACGGGGCACAACAATCTTATTTTCCCCAAAACTCAGTTTCCTGCTCTGTGGAATGGGAGTACTGTAACACCATCTTCAGAAGGAGGCCACAAGAGCTGCTGGGCACCATGGCACACTCTCGTAATCCCAGTGGCTCGAGAGGCTGAGGCAGGAGGATAGCAAATTCAAAGCCAGCCTCAGCAATTTAACGAGGCCCTAAGCAACTTAGTGAGAACCTGTCTCAAAATAAAAAGTAAAAAGGGCTGAGGATGGGACTGAGCTCAGCGGTTCTCACGCTTGCCTGGCATGCACAAGTACACGGTTCAAGCCACAGCACCACATACACTACAAGGTGTCAGAGCAATGAAAGCCACATGAAAAACTAAAGTAAAATCGATGCTCTTTCACTCTCTCTCTTAAAAAAAAAAAAAAAGGCCTAACGATGTGGCTCAGTGGTAAAAGGCCTCAGGGTTCAATCTTTAGTAAAAAAAAAAAAAAAAAAAGGACCGTACACACAAATGCTTGCTATGTTCCCCTGGCTCAGGTTAGGATGCCCAACCTGATAAGCATTATCAGACACCCTTGGTTTCCTGTCACTCTGACCTTCCCAGGATTGATTAAGGATTCAAGGGCCACAGGGTTGGCTGCAAGGGCTCTAGGGTTGGCAGGGAGGGTCCTGGGCTTGGCTGCTAGGGCCATGGGTCTGTGGGGCTGACTGTGAGGGCCATGAGCTTGGCTGCCAGGGCCGTGGAGGTGGCTTGCATGCCTGCCCTGCGCCCCCAAGCTGCTCACCTTGTGGTGCTGTCCGTGCAGGACGAAGTGCAGCGTGATGAGGTAATAGCTGTCGCTGGGAGGCTTCATGTGGAACAGGAAGCGGTGGATGAGGTACTCCACGAGGCTCCAGAGGAATATCCCCAGCATGAAGAGGCCGGGGAACACGGACTCGGGCATGGCCACCGAGTACTCTGCAGGGGAGATGGAGAGGGGCGGTCAGAGTGGATGGGTTCCAGTGTGCTGGCCCCGATGCCCCACCGCATCACCTTAGGCAGCTTGGGAGCTGTTGCCCTGTCTTGCGGTATGGGACCCTTGGGTGAAGCTGGGAAGAGGCTGTGAGGCTCGGAGGGGCTCTTTACCAGAGCAAGGGTGCTATGGCCAGAGAGCTGATGCTCTCCTTAGAGGGACTATAGGAAGCACAGCTACGGCCTGACGCTGCACTGCTGCCTGGACGGGTGACCTTGCCTTGGTGGCATGGGGGACACAATCAGCAGAGGCAGGGGTTATTGATGGAGAGCGATGGGGACTGTGGAGCAGGAAAACCCAAGTAGAAATCTCAGCAGACAAGACTTGAAATCACAGCATCCGAGGAGGACTTGAGAAAACTGAAGATCAGCTTGGAGGGGGACAGGAAGGCTGGACAGATTCAACCCTCCAATGACAACCTTGCAGCTCTCATTGCTTTTCTCCATTTCACTCTTCTTTGTCCTCATGGGGACTTTGGTCCTTGTCCCTTTGGCTCTTGTCCAGTTTCCTCCATGTCTATCCCCACCCTCTGAGTGCTCCTCTCTCCTACGTGCCGTTGCTTCAGCCATACTTTCTTTCTCTTTGTTTTTAAATAACAGCTTGATCAAAGTGTAGTTCTTAGCCTGTAATCCCAATGACTCAGGAGGATGAGACAGGACGATCATGAGTTCAAAGTCAGCCTTAGCAATTGAGCAAGGCCCGAAGTAACTTAGTGTAGACCCTATCTCAAAGTAAAATATAAACAGGGCTGGGGATGTGACCCAGTGCGCCTCTGGGTTCAATCCCTGGTACCCCCCCCCCAAAAATCAAAAAACCCCATAGCTCTTGTGCCATACAAATCCCCTGTGTAGAGCGTACACTCAGTGGTTCTCAGTACATCCTATGCTGTGCACCATCAGCATAGTCATCAAAGGTCCCTTCCCAGGCTCCATCATGGACACTGCCTCTGTCCCTAGGATTAGAGCCTTGCCCCTCCGTCCTTTCTGCTCAGTCCCTGACTTCAACCTCAGCCCACATGCTGTTGACCCCATATCTACACTGCCAACCTCGCCCTGATGGCCACTTGCTCCTGGGCATCCCGAACGGGTATGTACTGCCCCCAGCACTGACATCTTCAAATGAGCCCAGTCGTCCTCCTCTTTCTTCCTGCAGCATCCTTGCCCCTCTAGGCTGCTCCTCCTGGGCTCCCTCCTGGGTGAGGGGTTCTCCCATTACCAAAGGAGCCAGACTCAACTTACCCCTCTCCCCCATGTCCAACAGTCACCAAGTCCTGACAGTTCCACTTCCTTAAGAGCTCCTGGCAAAGTAAAAGAAGCCAGACTCAAAAGGCCACGGAGTGTGTGGCCTGAAACGTTCAGAACAGGTAAATCTGTGGAATACAGAGCACAGTGGTGACTGCCAAGGGCTGGGGGAGCTGGACCAGGGGCTCAACAGGCACAGAGGATTCCTTTTGGTGTGATAAGGATGCTTTGAAACTGGACGGAGATGGTGGCTACAGAGCATTGTGAGTGTACTAAAGGCCACAGAACCGTTGACTTGAAAATGGTTAATTTTTAAAAAATTTTTAATTATGGAGTTGAGTTGTACAACCATAAATACATATAATGTAACAATATGATATGCATTCATTCTTAAACCAGAATTACCCCTGTATGGCCTGAAATGGTTAATTTGATAGTATGTGGATCTCACCTCAATTTAAATCTATCATCTAGGGCTGGAGCGGTGGCTCAGTGGTTACAGCGCTTGCCTGGCAAGCACTAGGACCCAGGTTCAAACCCCAGCACCATGTACACAAATAAGTGTTGGAGCAAAAAAGGCCATGGGAAAAACTCAATAAAGTTGTTTCTCTCTTTCTCTGTCTCTCTCACTGTCCCTCTCGCTTAAAAAAAAAAAATCTATCATCTACCTAACATCTATCTAGCTGTCTATTTTTGAACTATCATTTACCTATCATCTATCTACCTACTTATCATCTACTATCTATCACCTACCTATCATCTATTTACCTACCTATCTTCTATCTATCATCTATCTTCTATCATCTACCTAAGATCTATCATCTACCTATCTACGTATCTAGTATATATCTATGTATCTACTATCTATCTATCTATCATCTACTTACCTACCTACCTATCATCTAGTGCATTCTTTCCCCTGGCTCTGTACTGTGGCTCACATCCCTTTCTCTGGAATTCCCCCTGTCCTGGAGTCCAGCCTACCATGGGGTCTGTGCAGACACCTTCCCCCACTCAGCTCTTCCTGGCTCCTGCTCCTCCTGCATCACCCTGATCACACTGTATTTTCTCTACCACACTACTAGGTGGTGAAAATCTTATTGGTGGGTTCTGGGTCCTTTTTTTCTTTGTGTGTGTGGGGTTTAACCAGGGTTTGAACCTAAGGGCGCTTAACCATTGAGCCACATCCCCAGACTCCCCCGCCCCTTTATTTTTGTGACAGGGTCTCACTAAGTTGCTGCGGTGGCTCGAAACTTGCTGTCCTGTCTCAGCCTCCTGAGTTGCTGGATTTCAGGCACACGCCACCACCACCACGCCCAGGACTGTCCTTCCTTTTGTATCTCCTGTGCTGTCTGGTGTGGGAAGACTTGTTAAGAGAGTGACAGAGGAAAACCTCTCCAAAGGGCTGTGCAGGGCTGAGATTAGATCTTAGCCACTCCCTCGGCAGAGCCAGGCCCAGCGGGAGGCAGCTTTTGGTTGGATTTAGGAGGCTCTTCTGAAGGGCTGGGGCTGCAGGGAGGCTGTGGCAGGCCCAGGACAGAGAACCATGGTGGCTGCTGGGGAAGGAAGGCCGGGAAGGCAGGAGGCTCTTTGGCAAACTCAGGCCAATGGCTCTAAAGGAATCTCCATGCACCTGAAAATCATCATGTGATACACTGGGAAGTGACATAGGCTGCTGCCAAGACTCAATCCCATCTTGGTCGTCAGATTTCAGGCTGATGAATCTCTCATCATTGGGCACCTGCCATGCCCACCTTTGGTTCAAGGGGCTCCCCGGGAAGCTTTACTGGTTTTGACTGCAAATGGCCATTGGGCCTTGGCTGGTCTGCTCTGGTTGGCAAGATCCCCAATTTCTAGGGAAATCCTGACACCTTTGAGGACCTTCAGGGCACTGTGAGGAACTGCAGAGAACATTGCTCTGGCAATGCAGACCTGCATTCAAATCTGGATTTGCCCTACCTACGGTTAAATATCCTATCCACTCTGAAGAGCTGTTTTTACAGCCTAGGTAATGTAATCCTGATTAGATGATGAGCATATATGGTAGATTTTACAATAAGAATAATATATAGGGGCTGGAGAGGTGGCTCGGTGGTTAAGGTGTGAGGTGGCTCGGTGGTTAAGGTGGCCTGGCATGTGCAAGTATGTGAGTTCAAACCCCAGCACCACGTACACAACGAAGTGTTGGAGCAATGAAAGCCACATGAAAAACTAAATAAAATTCTCTCTCTCTCCCACTGTCCCCTCTCTCTTAAAAAAAAAAAAAAAAGAAAGAAAAGAGTAATAACATATAACCATGTGCGGTGATGCAAGCTTGTAATCCCAGTGATTTAGGAGGCTGAGGCAGGAGTATCACAAGGTCAAGGCCAGCCTGGGCAACTTTTAAGGCCCTTTTTTTTTCTTTTTTTTTTTTTTTTTAAATAAAGAGAGAGGGACCGTGAGAGAGACAGAGAAAGAGAGAAACAACTTTATTTAGTTTTTCACATGGCCTCAGTTGCTCCAACACTTAGTTGTGTATGTGGTGCTGGGGTTTGAACCCAGGTCCTCGTGCTTGCCAGGCAAGCTCCAAAACCGCTGAGCCACTGCTCCAGCCCCTAAGGCCCTCTCTTGAAATAAAAAAGTGTCGGGGATATAGCTCAGTGGTAAAGTGCCCCTGGGCTCAATTCCCAGTACCCCCAGCCAAAAAAGAGAGAGAATAATACGTTATTGTGTATCGATACTTTCAACATTCCTCCTTTTACCCTCTTTCTTTCCATTCCCCTTGCAGAATTTGACAGGGTCTTTTGTTGAAGGAGAAGGAGTCTCCTCACTGGTTCTCCCATTCCCTCGAAGTTGCCCTTCCTTGTCACATAGTTCTGGACACATAGGAGCCTGTCCTGGTCACAGACTTTCGCCTTGACCTTTGCCAGGGATCCCATAGAGCAATCCCATTGGAGGCCAGCATCCTCGTCCAATAGCTCCACTTCAGCCTTCCTTTGACCTTGTCTCAGGAATCCTGACTGTCCTAATGTGCTTTGGGGACCATCCTGAGTTTGAAGAAGCTCTCCAGGTTTTCAAAGCATCTTCATACGTGCATTTAGGAATTTCAGCCTTGAACTAGAGCCTCCCTTCAGCCTGCTCTGCATCCTGGCACCCTGACTCTTGGGTATTTATTCTAGGGTGTCCTATGTCCAGCAGCTGCACCGGGACCCTGCTGAGTACCCCCGTGCTGTGCTCTGCGGGCTCTCATGTGCTCTACGCTTGTGCCTTGAATGATGAGCTGAGGGAGAGGGCAGCATGTGGTGACATCTCTCTCATGCCACCACTGCTGGCATCATGGCCACAGGCTTACTGGACCTTTATTATGCAGGCACATTTTAGCTGATTGCAGAGGCCTGTGCTGCTAAGGAGCCTCTAACTGCCCTCCCTGCCATGCAGAACGGTCCCCTCCTATAGGTCAAGCCTCTGCCCGCCCCCTCACACCAGCATCACCCTGTCTGCCCAGCCGGCTGGAGCTGGTACTGAGTGGCATCTTGGGAGGAATCTGGCAGAGGGACTTGGGCCAAAGCTTCAGCGTCCCCTTCCCCCTCCGGCAGGCAGCCCTGGCGGCCCTGCGACTGTTAGTAATTGTTAGGGGAGCTCTGGGTGGACAGTGGGCGATTCAGCGAGCAGTCTTCTCAGCAACAGGCCCTGTGCTATGCCTGAGCGATTCAGCGTGGGCAGAGAAGGGTAACCTCAGCTCGTAGGGCACACGGTAACCATCGCTATGGGCTGGGGTGCAAGGGGGGCTGCTCCAACTTGGTCACTCCACATCCCACCCTGGGTGAAGTGGATAAGCCATGGCCCCTCTTGTTTAGACCATTCAGGCCCTTGACTTGCTGCCCCTGGGGAAGGTGGGTGGGGGGAAAGGAGTCAGCACCTGTGCTGGCAGAGTGAGTGGGGCTCAGAGTCAGCACAGGAAACCCACCTGAGAGGCGTGGTCCTCCTGATACCTCCTGAGGTGCCAGACAGACCACCTAGGCAGGTAGCATGGACCTGGACACTCAGGGTATGCAGTGAGCTTGCAGGGTAGGTTGGCAGAATGGCCATCCTGAGCCCCCCAGTCCTACAGGCTCTCACAGTGCCCATGTGAGCCTTTCTCTCTGTCCTCTGTCCCCTGACTAGAAGCTGGGGGGCACCTGGTCTCTATGAGACAGGGAAGAGTTAGGCAGTCAGTAGTTTAGAATATTCGAGTCAATCAAGGGAAAACTGGTTCTTTTTCTTTTAAGAAGATCAATTTGACATCCCCAATGCTGTAAGGAGGATCCAGCAAGTTGGGTCCAGATGCAGACACTCCCTTCTCCTAAGCAAGGTGCCACATTCTTTCTATTGATGCCTGAGGTGCAAACCAGACTGGCCCCAACCAGAATCCCCCCCCCCCCCCCCGCCATGTTCTAGGTACGGGGGAAGGAAAAAATCCTATAAAAAGGGCAAACCTGACTCCCTCTTGGGCTCCGTCCCTTCTCCCACTCTGGGGATGTCTGCCATGTCCTAGGTATGGGGGAAGGGAGAAAATCCTATAAAAAGGGCAAACCCGACTCCCCCTTGGGCTCGTCCCCTCTCCCACTCGGGGCGTCTGCTCTTTTCCCGATGCTTTATTTTCTGTTATTTTCTTAAAATAAAATATGCCTGCTATGCTTGCCTTGGCGTCCCTCGGTTTCATTCTTCAAACCTCACTTCCACCAAAGTGGCTTCAGATGGGGAAGCGTCTAATTAAGGAAACTTTTACTGCTGTAAAATCTATGTCTGAGGCCACAGGACCCTGGGTCACTTGCTTGACATCAGTGAAGCTCCTTTTCTCAAAACTTATCTTTAGTTTTTTTTTTTAATTAGCAGATAAAATTGTTTACTGCATCCTGTGTGACGTTTTGAAGTAGGTACACGCTGTGGGATGACTACGCTTCCTCAGTTCCGAGAGGAGATGATGATAGCTCTGTCCCTGTGGGGCTGCGGGGAGGGTTCCTTGAGCTAGTCCCTGGGAAGCACACGGCCAAGTGCTCAGTAGAGGGGAGCGGGTGTTACTCCCAGGCTGGGCATCTGCTACGGCCCTTTGCCTTGGACACACATGAGGACACTCCAGATCTTTCTCTCTCAGGTTCTACACAGAGGCCTCACTTAGAAGTGTTGGTGATGGGGCTTGGGGTCTTATGCTCTTAGAAATGTGGGTGCAGGGAGCGGGCTGGAGTGGTGGCTCTGTGGTTACAATGCTTGCCTGGCATGCGCAGGTACACGAGTTCAAACCCCAGCACCCACGTACACAACTAAGTGTCAGAATTATGAACCCATGTGAAAAACTCAATAAAACTTGATTCTCTCTCTCTCTCTCTCTCACTGTCCTTCTCTCTGAAAGAAAGAAAGAAAGAAAGAGAAGGAAAGAAAGAAAGGTAGATGCAGGGAGAACATAGAACTCCTCCTCCCTGGGAGCCATGTGAGAGACTCAGAAAGGAACCTGGCATTTACCTGTTGTGAACGATGTGAAGAGGCGGACGTTGCCTTGGGCAAAAGTTTGGTAGTAGGACCAGCTGAGGTACAGCATCAGGGGCACCCAGATGATGGGCACACTATACCTGCAGGAGAGCCATCAGGGTGAGACAGATACATGCATGGGGGCTCCACAGGGTCCAGTTTCTCTAGAGACACACAGTTCAACTGGGGAGGGGACAAGGTGACACCAAAATACATACAGAAAGTATGTGGAGACATGGAGTCAAAGGGACACTGCGGGGAGGGGGCAGGATAGGGGAGGAAAAAGACAGGCTGTGAGTTCATCTACCCTTGTCTCTTACATGTGTCATTGGAAAAGAATTTCATCCCATCACTAATGACTGTGCAGCTGGACAGACACTGACCCCTTGTGGCAGTAGAGCTAATTGCAGGTAAAATTTCCCCATGGACATTGGAGGCTGCTAAGCCAACAGAGGAATGAGGACTAGACCAGGAGTGGCACTGGTTGTGTATAGGTTTCTGGTTACACTAAGTAGATGGGTGAAATTATGCACGGGAATAGATTATGTCTATAGCCTGTCCCACCGTCCCCAAGAGCTTATAGCACATCCCTGCACTCTAGGGAGGGATCCGGTGGACCTTATCCTTGGATATCTGACTGGCACTATCAGGAGAGGAGGACAGCACACCACAGGTTCCTCGCAGGGCTCACCAGGCAGTCTTGGAGAGGGCCTCGACAAGGTCTGAGTGAAAGAGGCGAATGGGCCTGGTCACAGGCTGGTGGACCCACTCATCATACTTCTCTCCCAAGTGGCCCACCTGCCACAGGAGAGGCTTCTGCCAGTCCACCAGGTCCTGCAAGAGACAAGGTGGACCCTGGATATTCATGACTTCCCACATGCATTTCCCCATCTTCCGGGTGCAGCAAGCCATTCCCCACCCCTCTCAGCTCATGAGGCCACACATCCTCCTGACTCACGATCCAGAGCTGATCACACACCACCACCCCTGGCTACCGCAATGGGATCCGAAATACACCCGTGACCTAAGCCAGTGCAAAGAACTTTCCACCTGCTGGGGTTGCTAGCAGAGCTGGCCTGAGGACTCAGTCAGCACAGAAGATGGCTAAGCCACAAGTGAGAGGCAGAATCCTGGTGATGATATCTGAACACCTGACTTCCGCCACAACTGAAGCTTGTTGTTTTGCTCTGAACTCTTTCCGTACAGGAGCCAATGTATTCCGCATCAAGAACAAAACAGGCCCTTTCCCTTCCATCATTAGCTTTCTTCTTGGCATTGGCCTGGGTAATTTATTCATTCAGCCTTTCAAACAATCATTCACCCTACAATTTGCTTAGCATTTAATGAAAAGGGGTGAGGAAGCACGTATGTGTGCATGCTTCAAGTGCTGGAAAGAATTAATGGGAATGTAAGACACCATCTCTGTTTCATGTAGCTTAGTGCTTAATCAGAGTTGCATGATGTCTGGAGTTGCATTATTACTCTGGAGTCAGTCTTGGGCACAAATCCTAGCTCTTCCATTTACTGTGCAATGTTGGGGAAATTGTTTGACTTCTCTGAGCCTTGGCTTGTCAGGTATAAGATGGAAATAACGCTGGTATCTGCGTTAAGTGCTCAGCAAGGTGAGGCATGCCGAGCAGGACAGCTTAGTGCTGACACAAGGGAGGCTGAAATCCAGAGGCAGGATGATTGGTACAAAGGCCCAGGTCCAGGGATGGTGAGAAAGGCTTTGCAGATGATCTGGGGTTTGTTCACACGACATGGAGGATTTGGCAAGGGGAAGTGGGGAAGGGACGGAGGGAGTATGGGTATGGAGTTGAGAATGACTATGGTCCATTTGGTACCTTAACACTGCTCTGCGAGTAGCAGGAGGAAATCAGCTGAGGGCATTAGATAACAGAGCACCTTGCACCAGGTCCAGGACTTGGTGCTTCATCTGCCAGCCAGGTTGTTCCCTAGGCAGGGATGCACCCATACCCCAGTGGTACTTATCCGCTCACCCACAGAGGCAGAGGGAGAATATTAGAGATCCTATTTCTATTTGTGATATATCCATCTCATCTTTAAACCACATTTGAATGTATTCGAATGCACAGAATGAGTACATCATGACATGCAAATAATTTATAGATGATTAAAATGAACATATAATGGAGAATGTGCTCACAAAGTTTTAATCAGAGGGAGGCAGATTTTTAAAAAAAAAGCTGGCCAGGTGCAGGGGCGCAAGCCTATAATCCCAGCAGCTCAAGAGGCTGAGGCAGGAGGATTGCACGTTCAAAGCCAGCCTCAGAAACTTAGTGAGGCTCTAAGCAACTTAGTGAGACTCTGTTTCAAAATAAAAACATAAAAAAAGGGGGCTGGGGATGTGGTTCAGTGGTTAGGCACCCCTGGTTTCAATCTTGGTATCAAAAAAGCAAAAACAAAATAAAACAAACAAAAGCACTGGAGTCTGCACCTTTAGGCAGTGGCAAGCCCTGGAAGATTTCAGACAACTCTGCACTGAAGATCAATCTGGGGCTGGAGCAGAGGCTCAGCAGTCTGAGTGCTTTCCTGACATGTGTGAGGACCTTGGTTCAAACCCCAGCACCACATGCACAACTAAGTTTTGAAGAAACAAAGGCCAGAAGAAAAAATAAACAAAATCAATGTTCTTTTTTTTTTTTTTTTAAGAGAGAGGGACAGTGAGAGAGAATCAATTTTACTTGGTTTTTCATGTCACTTTCATTGCTCCAATATTTTATTGTGTACATGGTGCTGAGATTTGAACCTCCATCCTTGCTCATGCATGGCAAGCGCCTTAACTGCTGAGCCACTGCTCCTGCCCTCCCTCCCTTTAAAAAAAATAGAAGACAATGACTAATCCGGATGGGACCAAGTAAAGAATAATGAGCGTAGAGTCAGGGAAGGACCTTCAAAGCCTGGCCCTGCCACGCATCAGTCTTGTGAGATCCTGGGCAAGTGTCTTTATCCCTGGGAGCCCCTGGGTTTTCATCTGTAGCGTGGTGGCACTGCCCCAGCACCCACAATTGGAATAGGGTGTGTTGTGGCCCACGGTGATGCTCCATCAATCTCCAGTACGAGGGAGGTCAGTGGCCACTGCAGGTGGGGAGGATGGAAGCCACAGGCAAGGAGAGGTGAGGAATGAGAGCTGACAGTGCAGGCCTGGCAGTGAGGTCAGCCATGACCCCGAAATCACCCTTCTCAGCCCCAGCCGACCTCTGAGGGACCAGGCTTCCTGTGCTCCCAGCCGCTGTGAGGGTGAAGCTAGTGTTGCCATCACAGCTTTGGAGCAGGCAGGTGACACCACTGGGCATTCTCCTTGTGCCTGTGACACAGAAGGCTGTGGCTCCTGCCATGTCCCAGGTGCCGGCTGCCTTCTTGTGGCTGGAAGACAACCCAGGTCACTAGGAGCCATCTCACCCCAGCACCAGCTAAAGAGGCAGCCATTCAAACCCAGCGGGGCTCCCTCCCTAACCCGTCTCCTTAACCTCGTCCCTTGGGCCTAGCGGCAGGTGGCCCTAGGTCTCTGAACTTGCACCGTGCACGCCTTGCTCCCCTCCACCAGGAGAAAGAGCCAGAGGAAGCATCTAGTGGCCTGCGTTTGCATCTTATCTTGCAGACACCTTCGTGCCTGTCACTCAGAAGCAGGGCCAGAGTCACAGTGAGAGCTTAAAGCTCTGTCTCAACCTCAGTGACACCGAGAGCTGACTCAGAGCAGTGGCTGTGTGCCAAGCATGGCTCCGAATGCTAAATGTGGATTAAATCATCCGCTCCTTGCCGTACCCCAATAAGTACAGTTGCTGCCTATTCTTGAAATTAGCCAAGTCCAAATTCAGTGTACCAACGAAGCAGGCATGGGGTGTCCACTCTACTTCTTACCACTTTGCGGATGAGGAAACTGAGGCCAGCGATATGCATTTTCTCAGTGAGTTGGCCCTTTGAACACTGGGAAATAATCACATGGATCCCTGTAATACTTCCTGTCCTGAAGTCCACTTTAATATTAATAGTACCTTGCTGGGTCCCTGAAGTTCAGTGTTTGTGTGATCTATCTTTTACACTCTTTTACTTTTAACCTGTGTATGTCTTACATTTAAAGTGCATCTTTTGTGTGGGTGAGCCATATCCAATTTCCACTTTTTAACTGGAGTGTTTAGTTTACTTACATTTAATATTGCTATTTCCTGTTTCCTCTGGCTTTCTTTTTCTTCTCTCTCTCTCTCTCTCTCTCTCTTTTTTTTTTTTTCCAGTACTGGGGATTGAACCCAGGGCCGCTCTACCACTGAGCTATATCCCCAGCCAGTTTTTATTTTTTTATATTACATATACTGGGACAGGACTCCCTAAGTGGCTGAGGCTGGCCTCAAACATCTGGTTCTCCTGCCCCAGCCTCCCAAGTCACTGGGATTGTAAGGTGTGCACCACCACACCCAGCTTCTGTTCTTGCTTTCGTGTTTGCATTAGTTATTTTAAAATATTCTGTACTATCTTCTCTGTTGGTTTTTAGCCATGTCGTTCTGTATCCCCCCGCCCCCCAGGTTGCTTGAAGGATGGTGAGATGCCTCCTTATCGCCATCTGTCTCAAGTGAAAACCCTGGTTTTTGTGTCTCAGTTTTGCATGTCCCACAGGACACTCCCATGCCTGTTTCACTTGTACACTTAATTTGGACTTGGCTAACTTCAACAACAAATATTTCCAGCTATAGCATGGGGTTGTGACTACAGAGGCACTTCTCTCTGCCTAGCAGTGGTTTGGGTGAATTTTTGAATGGTTGGTCCATTTACTTTTTTTTTTTTTTTTGTATTGGGAATTAAACCTAGGGGGTGCTTAACCACTGAACAACAGCCCCAGCCCTTTTTATTTTTTATTTCGAGTTGAAACAGGGTCTCGCTAAATTGCAGAGGCTGGCCTCAAACTTGCGATCTCCTACCTCAGTCTCCTGAGTCAAGTCACTGTGATTACAGGCGTGTGCCACTGCACCCAGCTCACCCTTACCTTGCGAAGCGAGTGGAAGGCAGCAGAGAATTTATAAGTGTAATTCAGTTGACATACGGAAAGAAATGTCTCAGTGATCTGAGCAGACAGGGACTTCCACCTAAATTTCAAACCCCATTTGTGATGGAAACAGAACAAAAGGATGGAGCAGGTGCAGACGGTGGGACCTAGATTGCTGAAGAGGTGTTCCCCGGGGTGGCAGGAATAGAATAGAGTCCCCCTAACACATGGGCTTGTCATTTGATGTCCTGTTGTGCATTTGTCCTTGGGACGTGATTTCAGTTACTCCCTGCGTAGAACAGCAAGCCCTGGCTACCTATACACACAGCAGACTTGCTATCTAGAGTCAGACCCAAGGATGCCTCTGGCCTGCCTGAGGTCCAGGTCTAGCCTACATTGCACGTCCCTGAGGTAGCCAACCTTGATGCCCAGGGAGGCCACTTCACTCTATGTCTGAAGGATCACCCTGGAGGGTGCTCACCCACCCCACAAAACGTCCACCTCGGTCATCAAAGGTCAACACCTATAATTCTGTTACCAGGGTCTCAGTGCCACCCTACTGGGGAAGTAAAGTGAGCTATTCACATTGGTACAGAAATCCAGGCCCATTGGCTCTTCCCTGCTTTATTTCATTTATCATTATTATTATTTTTATTATGAATGGCACTGGGGATGGAACCCGGTGGCACTCTACCATGGAGTTACATCTTCAGGCCTTTCCATTTTTAATTTTGAGACAGGATTTCACTAAGTGGCCCAGGCTGGCCTTGAATTTGTGATCCTCCTGCCTCAGCCTCCAGAATAGCTGGCCTTCTTCCCATTTTAGGGATAAGGATCCTGAAGCCCCAAAAGTTAAGTGACTCTTGAGATGGATCCCTTTGCTCTGGACTGGGAACCACCTTACAGTCTTCTTCTAACTTGTAGCACTCGCCACACAATTTCCCAAGAGCTGGGAACTCTGCCCTGAGTGCTACACCTTGGATTGGGTTGTATATGCACTGACAGTCTCAGCTCTTGTCCAGTCCTGGTCCCAAGGGAGAGAGTCCCAGCTGGGTGCTAACAGGTTCAATGTTTGTCACTTGCTGGTCATTTCCAACATGGTAGCTGGCTGAAAACTGGTTTTGTTTTTTTTCTTGGAAATTTAACCCAGGGGTGCTTTACCACTGAGCCACATCCCCAGGCCTTTGTATTTCCTATTTTGAGACAGGGTCCCTCTAAGTTGCTTAGGGCCTTGGTAAATTGCTGAGGCTGACCTTGAAATTGCAATCCTCCTACCTTAGCCTCCTGAGCCGCTGGGATTACAGGTGTGTGCCACTGCACCCAGCTTGGGCATTGGTTTTGAGAAGGGAGAATGGCAGAAGCTGCCTGCTCTAGGGCAATATTCAATGAGGTCTGGGAAGGGACTCTACTGGGCTGGGACTCCTTGGCCACCAGCCTTCCCATGCAAATGACTCTCATCCTCCCAGCTGGCACCTGGTCCTGGTCCTTCCTGCCCTAATTGCCTGAGGCTTGGGAGACATTGGGATGCATGGCAAAGGTCTGTGGTCTCTGAAGGATGCTGGGTGAGAGAAAGAAAGGGAGAACATGCCACTGATCATGCCTCCAGTTCCCAGGCACTCGGGGCTTCCAGGGCTACACTCACAATAACAAACCCTGCTCCTACAGCTGTGGGACCTGATGCTCAGAGAGGGCAAGAGCAACACTCAGGATCACCCAGCAGGACTCTGTGGATGGGGGTGAGGATATGCCAACAAGTTGCACCAGAGGACAACTTGTTGGGGTTGGAGGGGTCCTCTGGTGATTGACAGACCTGGCAACAGGTTGGGCCCCAGGATGCAGATGCAAATCCATTTGTGCTGGCCCAAGCACCTTGTGCTCTGCAGGGCCCTCCCCCACCCAGCTCTGCCCCTTCCCCAACAGGAGGGGGAGAGCTGTCTGGACTATGCCAGGAATGTAGCCTACAGCAGGGGAAAGGCCAGTCCTGCTGCTGGGAGCAGAGCATGGGCAGGGGGGGCCTGATGCCAGGGTCAGAAGGGGGCTACCTCTGCTCTCCCTCCCACTCCCCAGGTCCCCCTCTTCCTGGGGAGGTGGCACAGAAACTTGCCTGGGGCAGCCCCAGCCCAGGAGCCAGTGCTCAGAATCTGCTGCTCCCTGGGGTGGGGGGTGCAGGAAGGCGGCAGCTGCTGGGGCCAGCACTCCTCCCACCACCATAAAGACGATTGTTTAAGAAATGTCCACCCAAACCCCAGAGCGCAGGGCGCCAGGGCAGCTTTCTAAACCAGAGAGAAGGAGGATGGGCTTCCAGGCAGCAGGCCAGAGGGGAGGAGAGGACAAGGAGCTCCCAAGAATCCTGGCTGGTTTTTCTACCCTTGGCACAGCCAGATTGGGCTTGGGTCTCACGTTCGTTACCCTTTATGAGCCTTAATTTTTGAGAGATGGAGGCTGTGACAAGCTGATTTTAGAGACAGTGAGGGTCGGCTGCTCAGCCCTTGGTGCTGGGGCTCAGAACCCACTCTGGGAGGCCTCTGGTCAGCTAATCAGGCCCCTGCAGCTGTGACCTCCTCAGCATACAGGTCATGGTGTCTGGGGCAGCAGTCAGCTGGGGCAGTGAGGTGGCACTCTTGATGGCCATGCAGAGATTGCCATAGGCCTGCCCTGTAGTCTCATTGGGATAAGCTCGAGCAAACCTCGCCTCCCCAGAGGACATGGTGGCTGGGGAGGTGGCAGAGTGCCCAGACGTGATCCAAGCTGTTCCCCACGGCTTCCAGCTTTATCCTTCCCCAGAGGCAGTTTTGCCACGAAGGCCCTCAACATCAGCACTTTTGCCAGGCTCTGGGGACCCTTGGAGGAGTTGCTAAGCGTGGGCAGGGACAAGGACTTTGGGGAGTTGACCACTGCCTTTGGTTTAGTGACACTCCTGTGTGGACGATGCTCCCTGTGTCTTGAGGGAGGAGTGTGGTCCACACCCACTGACAGCCTCTTCCGGGTGGCTGGAAGCTGGTTCTGCAGGGATCTGGCTTAACCTGAGGCTGCACTGAGGAAAAGGATGTGCTGGGGCTTTGGTTTTGGAAATACTTCCCCCTGTCTGCCACCCCTTGTCCCAGGCACAGGCCCAGCTGTTAGGGCGAAAGATTGCATGGTGGGGAGAGGGAGGAGAGGGCTCAGCCAGTACCACTAGCCAGCTGGGCTGCTGATCCGCAGCCAAGGGCCTTTGGCAGGAGACTTAAGCTCCACCTCATTAGTTACATCAGGATAATTACAATCCTTATCTCCTGGTGTTGTTAGCAGAAGCAAATCAGATAACAGATAACATAGCTAAAAGGCTGGCTTGGAGAAAAGACCTTAATAAATGAACCATTAATCTGGTGCTAATTACACTTGGGGGGGGGGTTTCTGCGTGTGGAGATGTGGCGAGGGCTCCCAAGGGAAGGCTGGGAAAAGGATGCAGTGAAATGGCCGCAGCAGGACAAAGGCGACAGCTGTGCCCAGAGGCCAGGAGCAGCGGGCAGCTCTGGCCATGGGAACACGGCCAGTTCCAGGTCAGCTGGGTGCCCCAAAACAGAGATAGTCAGACACGTAGGTGAGGATGCAGTCTGGTTTCTCATAAAGAAGCATGGGTCCTGCCCAGTGGAGTGATCGAAGGAATGATTTAGAAATTGTTCTAGTAACATTTCTTGCAGAGCCCAAAAGTCAGACCAACCCCACCTGGATGCTGGGCGGGGTCCTCTTACTGCCTCTTACTCCTTGCTGGCGCCTCAGACCCTTCTATAGTGGGTCTAGCACCCTGATCCAGTTTCCCCTCCCTCTTTCCAGAATGGTTCCCTGGGTTCCCTAGCTTCTAGGGCCTGGGGGGTGTGGGCAGCAACCAGAGGGCCCACCTTGAATACGAAGTACAAGGGTTAACTGGCAAATTCCCCTGCCCCAGGAGCCATGTGCAAACCCACCCCAGGCCTGGGCATGCTGTGCAGAGACCAGGTCGCAGCCTTCTTAGCCTCTTTCCACAGCTCCTCAAGGTCTGGGCCCATGCTTCCTGGTTAGTCAGAAACAGAGTAGAGTTTCCAGCTCTCCCTGCCTCTTTGTTCCTTCCCAAGGGACTGGGGAGTGACAATCGACGTGGTGGACACAGGAGTAAGGCTCTTCTCCTTATAAATGGGATCAAGGCGCCATTCATCCTCCCTAGGAAGCCTGGCTCTGGACAGCTTTCCTGGCTTCCCTTGGGGGGTGCTGGAGAAGCACAACACAGATGCAGGGTGGGGACTCCCTGCCTGAGTGGCCTCCACCTCCTCTCCTAGGCCAGCTCTGATCCCTGTCTCTCAGTCCAGGGACACAGGATGAAGGGGGAAGGAGAAAGTTTATGTGAAAGAGAAGGAAAGAGATGGGAAGGTGCGTCAGGGGCAGCTAGAGCCAGGGGCTGGCCAGGAGCAGAGCCTTGGGCACAGACTCAGTGGAAGCATGAGTGATGGTGGAACAGCCCCTCCCTTTGCCTCACCCATTGATGGGCTGGGGTGGCCTAGGAGGAAGCCAGGGAGACTGTGGGAGGAACTGCCCCAGCCAGGCTCCTCCCTTCCTGGATGGTTCTTCCTTGTGACCCCACCCCTGGGCTGCCACAAGGATCCAACCTTGGTTAGCTGGATTCTCTTGCAGTATTTCCTTCTGATGTTTAAGCCCACAGGTGCTGGTCCCAGGGAGCCTTCTCTGCCACTCCTTCTAGTACCTTCTACTGGCCACCCATAGCCCTGAGCCAGGACGTGTTACAGCTCATTCCCTGGACCTGTTACCATCCCCCAGACCCTTTCCATCTCCCTCTAAAGCTCTTCCCATTGCAGGAGGTCCTCACAACACCAGCTGCTGGGCTTTTTGACCTATTCAGGCTGGTTGCTTCCTTTTGTCTTGCCCACAGGCACAGCAAGTCCAGGTCCTCACAAATTGTCCCAGAGGCCTACTATTTGTACTAAGAGCATGTGGGTCCCTGTCCTCATGGTCCACACTGGTGATAGGTTGAGTCTAGGAAACCCGGTTCCAGAGAGAGGCCCGTTGTGTGATCTGGGCAAGATTTTTTCTATTTTCCTCTTGTTCATTTGTCTCTTGGGAGAGGATGGGGCACAGAAGAACATTTCAGGTCTGGAGCTGGATCCCCCAGGTGCCTTAGCCTGGAGCTGGACACCCCAAGATGCCTTTGCCTCTGGCTATGGGGTCTCCTAGGGGCTGTGGCAACCCCACCTGACAGGGATCATTTCAGGATCCTGGTCAAAGGGGGCCATGGGCAGTCAGCTGGTGTAGACCCCTGGCCCCTGCCCCATCTCCCCTGGTAGCCTGGGTTCCTGCCACGCTTCCTGTATTTCTTCCTGTTGTCATAACTGTTGCGGGGGTGGGGAGAAAGGAGTTAACTGCCCCGTTTTCTCTGTGCCTCTGGTGTTCAGTACAGGCAGAGGACACCACGGGTACAGCGGTTTTGGACGTGCACACTTGTGTTTATTCCAAGAGGAAATGGTAACATGATTTTGGAATGGTCCTATGTCCCAAGCTGGAGTGAAAGGGCATCCGAGCCTGGTTCCCTCCTGAGCTGCCAGGTACCATGGGCCCTCTGAGCTCCCCAGGGCTCATCTCACAAGTGGAGTCTGCTTGGCCTCTAGACTCCAAGAGAAGTTTGTCGGAAGGCTGCTCAGACACCTTCACTTCTCCCAGACATTGAGGCTGGCTCCAGGCCCACTTCCTGCCCAGCTTCTACCCTCACCATGACTCTTCTGGGGCAGTTCTGCTATGTGGGATGCCTGGGCCTGCTGACCCTGTCATTGTCCCCAGGGTGTTTGGGGGCTGGCTCCACAGAGACTTCGTGTGCTATACACCCATTTTCCACTAGTGAGGCACCAGGGTTTGCTTCCCCAGTCACACTTGTGACTATGCACACCTGTGTCCCTTCCTCATCTTCCCTGGGCACACCTCATGATTACCACAGCTTCCGGCTCCACATACTCTCCTCCTGGTCCCCCACAGCCCCCAGTCATCACCCCTCTCCATCCTGAGCCAGCTACCTTGTCCCAATCCACCTCTGTGAATCTTGGTTCAATAGCAGGGTCTGTCTTCTGAGCTTCCACAGAGGCCACAGTCACACTCCCCATGGAACCCTGGGAAGAGAAGGTATGAGGGTATTACTGACAGTGAGTGCGGGGACAGACGGAGCTCTGAGCTGCCCTGCAAGAGGCAGTTAGGGATGGGGAGTCCCCTGGGTGGGGCAGGTGGGTGGAAATCAAGGACACCAAGTACTTTTGAAAGCAGACATTGATGTGGGTGTCATTATTCTTTGTACTTTTCTTTTCCTTCAAAAAAAATTCTGCAAAAGTAAAAGAGGCAGAAGAGAGAAAGCAGGCTGGCTAAGGCTGGGGAAGTAAATGGTTAGTGGGAATGTTCTGGGAAGGGGCTCCTGCCAGACTTCCTCCAAGTCCCTGGCAGGTGTTAAGCAGAGCAAGTCACCGGGTGGCACCGAGGGCACCTGGTGGGGCTCACTGTGCCGCACCCAATGACTCTCCCACCTCCCTCCCTCCTGGCTGCCCTTCCTCCCTGATCATCAATATATTCCATGGGTCATGGGCCTTTAGGTTCAAGTCCCCACAGGAAGGAGAGGCAGCGGGAGCCAGGAAGACTGTCCCTCCAGCAACCCCATGGTCTGTCAGCTGCCACTCCTGGGGCAGAACTGGCAGAGGAGTGCCCAAGGGTTCTCAAGGTTAAATCGGAAGAGCAAAGAGGTAAAGGCAGAAGGAAATGGAATGTGCCAGGACAATCACCCAGCTCTAGCTAGCTCTGATGTCACCTGGGGTGAGGCCAGGGAGAGCGGGTCCGGTCTGCAGGTATGAGAAACACCTGCTTCCCTGGAGGAAGGAAGGGCAGGAGAGCACCTGCCCACGGGACCTTCCTCCGAATCCCTGAGACTAAAGGAAGCCATGGTGCTGGCGACGCTTGGAAGCTGGGCATGGGCAAGAGGCTGAAGAGGTCTGGGCAACCGTTTGAGGTCTCTCTCGTCAGGATTCTTACAAGGAAGCCAGGTTCATGCTGGTGTTTTCTGGGAAAACCCATACTCAGTGAAAGGGGGCTCCTGTGTCCTGCCTAAGTCTGTGTATATGGGTATGTTCAGTCTGTGCCATCAAACAAATACCAGAATATTTTTAAAAGAACATCTTAGCTGGGCACGGTGGCACACACCTATAATCCCAGCAGCTCAAGAGACTGAGGCAGGAGGATTGCAAGCTCAAGGCCAACCTCAGCAACTTAGGGAGACCCTGTCTCACGATAAAAAATAAAAAGGGCTGGGGATGTGGCTCAGGGGTTAAGTACCCGTGGGTTCAATCCCTAGTACCAGGAAAAGAAAAAAAAATCTCATGCTCTCTTGAGGACAAGTAAAAGTGGAACAGCGGAACGGCACATCATAACATCATACATAGAAATTCCCGAAATACCCTACCTAGGCATCTTCCCTGTCCATGTTAGTTTCTTCTTTACAATTGTTTTGCCCTTAGAATACCCCCAGAATGCACCTGGCCTCTGTGCTATGATCCTCCCTGCTCCCGGATGTTTTCTCTTGGTTGCCTGAAGTCCTTGCTTAGAGTGATCTCTCTGTCCTCTGCACCCCAACCCCTCTCACTGTAAACCCATCCTCCCCTCTGGAGTCTCAAGGCAAGGGATTATCACACATGTTATCACTCTAGGTTTCCAGCTGCACAACACTCTTCGGACACACAGAGCAGCAGACCTGGGATTTGACTTGGGTGTGTCTACCTAGCAGAAGAGAGGGCAGTGTCTAGTTGCCTCTCAGAACTGGGACCCTTGTAATTCGAGATTCCAGTCCTTGGATCAGCTGCTCATCTCCAGCTTTCCTGGGTCTTGCACTCTGGCTGCAGAGGTCCCCTTCCCTTCACCCAACAGGACTACAAATATTTGAGGCCAGCCTAAATTCCCACCCTCTGCCATCTGCTTTTCCCTAGGACTGTCCTGGGACACAATGGGGTCTCTAAACCTGCTGTTTGGTCTGTGTTCCTCTTCCAAGCAGGTGTGATGGGCCCTGTGAAGAACCCAGCAGAGAAGCGTCCCCTCTTGATTGGCACTGTGCTCCTGACCATGGGAGCTGGCAAACTTCTGTCCTCTGTGTCACCACCAAATCAGCAGCTCACACACTCAGCTTATGGGTGCCTGAAACTTTTTCTATGGGCTACTGCAGGTGGCATGGGGGGGAGGGCACGTGTGGTCTAGGAGGTGACCTGGACCCATAGGCCTGTCCAGTGGAACAACACAGAGGCCACATGGTGCGGATGGAGATGCCCAGCTTAGCGATGTGTGAGAGGGGGGCCAGGGGCAGGGGACAACAGAAAGCCAGAGAAGGAAGATCACAGAGGATGATTTCCAGAGTTTTCATACCAACCTCCCTTTCAGGGGCTGGTGGCCTCAGTGTATCACAATGGCCCCTTCCTCTTTCCCCCAGTTTTCCCTCGCGCCACATCTCACCACATCCCGGCTTCCATCTGCTGGATCACATCTGAGCACCCACTGTGTGCCAGAAGTGTCAGTTCAGAAAGCTCTCGAAAATCCCTCTCTCTGACCCTGGCCAGGCTATGGATCAGAATCTGACCTGAAAGCCCGGCTGTCACCTCCACCCCACATTCCTAAAGCAAACATAGGGATGTCCTCCGCCAATCAGCTTAGTGACTACCCTGTCTTTGAAATCTTTCCCCTATATTTTCAAACTCCTCCTCTGGCATAACCCTGGGATTGACCCTTTTTTTATTTTCTGTTCCAGCCAGATAGGATGATTTGCTTTTTATTTTTCTTTTTTTCTTGTACCAGGGATTGAACCCAGGGGTGCTTAGCCACTGAGCTGCATCTCCATCTCTTTTTATTTTTTATTGTTGCTTAGAGTTGCTGAGGCTGGCCTTGAACTTGCAATCCTCCTGCTTACTGAAGCCTGGTTCTTTAATTTTCCTAACAACTGCATGAAGTAGGCACAGTACTATTCCCATGACAGAGGAGGGAACCTAAGCATGGGGCAATCCCACCACGAGTTAGCGGGTCATGCAAACAGTGGGACTCTGGAACATTCTCTATCCCATAATGTTCTTCTTCCCTACCATCCTACCCAGAGGTGCTCTTTTCATTTTCCAACTTTTAACAAATCATGCTTTCCACGTGTTTAAATACTCACTGCCTCAGTTGGTTTTTTTTTAAGAGAGAAGGAGAGAGAGAGAGAGAGAGAGAGAATCAATTTTATTTATTTTTTCATCTGGGCTTTGTTTTTCCAACACTTGATTGTATATGTGGTGCTGGGGTTTGAACCTGGGTCCTCATGCATGCCAGGCAAGTGCTGAGCCATTGCTCCAGCCCCCTCAGTTGATATTTTTAATGTCTTGCTTCTGGTTGTTTTTGAATATTTGGGTAATTATCTTATTTGACCAATGCCATTATAGATTCCAGCACACCAGGAACTTAAGGATTGCTGCTTCCTGTTTCTCCAGCTGCCTAATGGGCTTTTACAGACACTAGATGTCCCACCCTCATGTCCGCAATGGGCCACGTTTCAATACTGGGTCTTTGCAAGGCAGCCTGAGGCTCCTGCCATGTGGTGGGACAGGCTGCTGGGGGGAGCAGGACTTAATGCTCTTAGAAATGTCCACAAACCAAATGGTTTTTTTAGAATTGCCTCACAAGGGAAATAAGGCTCTCTGCCTGAGAAGGGTGGCCAGGACACTGAACACACCATCCTGGAATGCCACTCTGGGCTGGAAGGGCAGTGTTCACATACAAGGATCAACAGCCCAACAATGTAGACCTTAGGTTTTCAGTATCCTTTGAGTACATAGAACAGGCATCCAGCAGGTCTAATAGTACGTAAGATTGATTTGAGATTGCCAGCAATTTTTTTTTCTTAAAAATATTTTGGGGCTGGGGGTTGGGGATTTAGCTTAGTGGCAGAGCGCTTGCCTAGCACGCGCAAGGCCCCGAGTTCAGTCCTCAGCCCTGAAAAAAAAGAAAAAAATATGTTGGGGCTGGAGGTATAGCTTAGCAGTAGAGTTTGCCTAGAATGCACAAGGCCCTGGGTTCAGTCTCCAGCACTGCAAAAAAGAAAAAGAACAACAAAAAATTACTGTCGGGTTTTCATAAGCAAGAAGAAATTTCATGCCAAAAACATAGGAAAAACATGTTTTCAGAACAAAAGGCAGATCCTTCCAAGGAAGGGCAATTGGCAACTTTATACTGACATTTGAAAAAAGGTCTTATTTAAAAAGATTTACTGTGCAGGAAAATGCCAACACAATTTTCATTAGCATTCACTGCACACGATTGTTTCCTGGGTTTAAGTGGGTCGCTGTGGGACTCTAATCTGTAATAGATCAATTGTCCAATTTGTACCAGTTCTAAGCCTTTACTCGAAAAATTACTGAAGATCCAGTTTTATAGAGAGATGGTGGCTAAACGTGGAATCAGAACTTTTCAGTTGGAAATATTCTGAGCAAAACGAGGAAGTAGAGGAGCCCCTGCCCCATGGCCCAGCGCTTCCAGCATGAGGCAGAAGGCAGGGGTGCAGCGTGCCTGAGTGCAGCTCACCGCTCACACCCCCCTGCACAGAGCAGTCTGAGATCTTCTTGGGAAAGTTCCTCGGAATCGTGCAGCAGCGCCAGGCTGAGGGCAGGGGATGCCCTGCCTAAGGAGGATGAGGAAAAGAGGGCCAAAGGGGATGGGAGCAGGGGTGAGACCTCTTTCGGTCCTTCTCCCTCTTTCTGCTGCCCCAGACTAACCACACCTGTTGCCAATACGCAGTGATGTCACGAGTGATATGCTTTTGACAAAGGCTGGAGTGACCATATAAACAAGGTGCTTTTGGGGTGGCTTTATGGGACTACACCCCTTCCTGGCAGAAGCCCAGATTGTTATCACAAGATTGTAACACAGCTCCAACACGGGAGGAGACTCCAAGGGGAGGCAGGGCCAGCCACACAGCAGCAGCAGGAGCAGGAGCACTCCACGGGGCAGGAGAGGGCCCTGCAGCACCGATTATCATCATCTAGCCTCCTTGAGTCCAGGAGGTCTGAAAACCTCTGACACATAGACCAAAGTCGCTTCTGATGAGGGTCTTCCAGTCCCGCTCCAGGGGCTCCAGGACCCCTGTTTGCACCACACATCACACACACTGGCCTCCACCTTGTTTCCAGGAGCCTGAGCCCCGGTGTTTATTTTATAGCTGAACTGGGCTCACCCTTGCATTCCACAGGCAAACACCATCCGTGAATCAGAAGTGTGTAAAGGTCATTCCAGAGAACTAGGTGCAACCCCAACTCTAACAGCTCTAACAGAATTTTTTTTTTTTAAAGAAATGGGGATGGTGGGAGAAAGAGAGAGAAGCAATTCTTTTTAAATTTGGTTTTTCACATGACCTTGTTGCTCTGACACTTCGTTGGGTATGTGGTGCTGGGGTTTGAACCTGTGTATTCGCGCATGCCAGACAAGCACTGTAACCGCCAAGCCACCGCTCCAGCCCCTCTAACAGACTTTTAAGAAAAAGTTCACTGGAAACTTTTACAAAACTCTTCTGATCCTGGAAGGAAACAAAAGGGACCTTTAAAAACCTAAAAGAATCTCAGAGTGCAGAAATCCTGTGCATACATCCAGTTTAGGAGCCGGCTCCACACGGTGCCTTTGGGACCTTCCTGCATTTGGGGGAAGGTGACTAATGCTGTGGCCAGTCTTTTATTAGCTTTCACAGGAATGATTAACACCAGTGTGATGAGTATGACTTGGCAGAGGGCGTCCAATCCGTCTGCGTCAAATGACAGCTTTCTCATAGGTCCGCTTGGTGACAGGAGATGGTCCTGGGGCAACAAGAAGGCTGCAGCAGCCCCGGTCCCTCCTCCAGGCCCTCCCCACCTCTGGAAAGAAGCACTTTTGTGCTCAGCTGTTCTCCTTGCACCTAACTGACCTGTTGCCTCCCGAGCCAGAGTGCAAGCTCTGACCTTACCTGCCTACCTGTGCTCACCTGGCACAGGGTTGGCACGCAAATACTTGCTGAATGATGCATGAATGAGTGGATGAGCGACCTGCTTAGGTAGAAAGGCCACCACAGTGTGAGCTGCCAGTGCCTCCCACCGCCTGGGGGGTTTATTTAGGAAGAAAAGGACAGGCACAAGGAGCCACTGATGTCAAGGAGAGAGCACAGGCAGGCACGGCGTTTCCAGCTGAGAGCGGCTGGACATGCTGGGTAACGTGGTGGCTGGTTAAGCGAGTATTTTGACCTCTTTGGATACTTCTAGACACAGCCTAACACCACGCAGGAGAGAAGCCTGCAGATAACAGCACCAGCCACGGCTTCTCCCAGCCATGCCGATTCCTGGCTGCAAGCACCCTGCTCATACCACTGGCCCTTCTGGGCTCCCTCTTTTGCCAGCTCGTTCACACTGAATTCAGAATCCTAAGGCCCAAATGCACAGAGCACCCAGCAGTGACTGCTTGGTGGCCTGAAGTTCCGAGCCAGCCGCTCAGCAGGCCCATCTCTCAGGCAGGCAGCCCTCAGAGGCAGCCTGGGCCGGGAAGAATCCACGGCAGCCATTGAGTTCTTGCGCCACAGACTCAGCTCTAGACTAAGGGGCACAGTTCTCTACCAGGCTCCACAGCCAACTTGCTGCGTGGCCTCCAAAGCTTCTTCCTGGCAAGGGCACCCCAACTTCCGGCTCTGTCTTCAGAGGTTAGGTGGGTGACAGTATGGAGGAGCAGACTCGGTGTGGGTCACAACACAGACCTGTTTTGTCTGCGCATTAAGCATGTGGGAGCATAGTCTTCTCTTCCACAAATGAGATGCTTATTCAAATTTACCTTAAAACATAAGGAACCAAGAAGCAACGCTCAGACACGACCATGAGGCACCTTTTGCCAGAGGAATTGGCATAGAGAAAAAAGGAAATGTAGAAAGGGCAGTAGCAGGGCTAGAGCGGTGGCTCAGCAGTTACGGCATTTGCCTGGCATACAGGAGGACCTGGGTTCAAACCCCAGCACCTCGTACACAACCAAGTGTTGGAGCAACGAAAACCAGATGAAAAATCAAATAAAACTGATTATTTATTTCTCTGTCTCATTGCCTCATTGTTTCTTAAAAAAGGGGGGGGGCAGGAGAATGGCTATTGTCATTTGGTCTTGAGATCATGGACATTGAAAGGTATGGGGCAGACCGCAGGGAAACACAGGAGCCATGCTGCGATGAGGGGGCAGCGTGGGGTAGAGGCCTATTGCTGTCAGATCTTATGATTTCTAAGAAAAGTTGGAAAGCTCTGTGTGTGTGTGTGTGTGTGTGTGTGTGTGTGTGAATCTCCAGATTTTTGAAACTGACTTGCCTTTAAAGCAAATGAATGCTGTGGGCCAAACCAACATATCTGAATATAAATACAGTTCTGGTGCGCTGGTGTGAAAACCCAGGATGCTCCTCAGCCTCCTGATCCATGTTGGTGTCCCTCAACAGAGAGGCAGTGGGAGGGACAGGCAAGAGCAAGGATTTTGTCTTCCACAGCACCCCCTTATTCCCAGAACAGGGAATCCAGATGGGGAGCCTGGGACTGTAGTTTTAAGGCCCTGGGTGGGTTGGGTGACAGGCTGGCACCAAAGAAACCAGAGCTCCAGCAAGGCCCAATGAAGGGTGAGTCTGGGCCTCCTCCTCCCTTCAGTCTAGAGTGGCAATAACCAGCTTCAAGAGGAAGCAGGGGCCAGGTGCATTGGCACACACCTGTAATCGCAGAGACTCAGGAGGCTGAGACAGGAGGATACCAAGTTCAAAGCCAGCCTCAGCAGCTTAGAAAGCAGCTTAGAAAGACCCTGTCTCAAAATAAAAAATAAAAAGGGCTGGGGATGAGGCTCAGTGGTAAAGCACCTCTGGATTCAATCCCCAGTACCAAAAAAAAAGCAGCAACAGCAGGGGCTGGTGAACAGAAGTGGGGGCAGATGCTGATTTTTACTGGCATTCCCTCCCTTGGGTCTGGGAAGGAGATAAAATCTGCGAGGATGCAGGAATCGCAGTGGAGACCCAGGGCATGCACCAAGGATGTCACCTCCAGGGTGGCACTTCCCAGTGCCTGGCATGGGTTGAACGATGTCTGCTTCTAGCTGCAAATTCACACGCACAATGCCTAACCCCCAGGACCTCAGGATGTGACCTTGTTTGGGGTCACTGAGGATGTAATTAGTTAAGATGAAGCCATTATGGTGCACCCAACCCAAAATGACTGGAATTCTTACAAAACGGGGAAATAGGCAGAGAGTCCCACATGAGGGTGGAGGTATAGATGGGGCTGATGTATGGATGAACCAGAGAACACCAGAGACCCCAGCAAACACCAGAAGCCAAAGGAGGCTCCCTCACACCTGGCAGAAGCAGCCCTCCCTGCAGACCCTTGATCTTAGACTTCTGGCCTCCAGGACTACGGGCTGTGAGAGGAGAATCTTTTTCCCTCTGGCACTGGTGATTGACCCCAGGGGTGCTTTACTACTGGGCCACATCCACAGCCCTTTACATTTTTTATTTTGAGATAGAGTTTCATTAAGTTGCTGAGTTGCTGAGGCTGGCCTTGAACTTGGGATCCTCCTGTCTTAGCCTCCAAAGTGGCTGGGATTACAGGTGTGTGCCACTGTGCCTGACACAGATGACAAATGTATATTGTCTAGGCCACCTAATTTGTGCTAATTATGGAAGTACTAGGAAAGTAATCCAAGGCCTGCCTCAGTTTCCCTGGGATCCAGACAGGGCTGCGGAAGAGAGGGAATTCAAGCATCAGAGAGAAGCATACTGAGCAACGTATTCCTTGGATACAAGGAAACACAGAGTAGGGTTTGCTTACTGTCCTCCACTGGAGGTGGCAGAAATGAAGGTCTCCCCATCAACACAACCTGGCTCCCAGAGGTAGCTAACTCAGTGGTGGTCCCTATCCCTTTCCTTGGGGCCTGAGGAGTCCAGGCTTCCCACATGGAGCAGGCAGGCAGGCCATGCGGGGGCGCAGGAACTGCTGCTCTCTTAGATGCAAACCTTGTTCTGTGCTCCTCCCACCTCCAGCCCTACTGCACGGTCCTGGGGCAGCCACGCCACCTCCATGGCAGGAGGCTGGCATCTCATTGGTATTCATGCAGTTCTCCCTGAAAGACTGGCAGGAGGCTTTCCATAGATGGGGGAAACTGAGGCAAAGAGGGCCTCTGCCTCTGCCCCCAGCCCTCCTCCAGTGCCCTGTCCCTGTCTTCCCTGCAGAGGGTGTGCTGGGAGGGTGCTTGGGGTGGGGAGACAGAGCAGAACAACAGCGAGTCTGCGCTCTGCATCCCAAACAAACAAGTCCAGCATAGAGGCGGCCTGAAAGGAGGCAGTGTGCGGTGGCGGGGGCCGCGGGGGGCGGGGCGGCTGCATAAAGGAATGTTGTTCGAGAAGGCTGGGGCTGGGCACCAAGGGATGGACAGATGGCCTTTTATTTCTCAGCCGGGTTGTGCCTGAAAACCCTTTCTCTGGGCTGAAATGGCGCCCTGGGCCCCGTGTCCAGCTGCCCCCACCGCTGCAGCACACCTGGTGGCACCAGCAGGCTCAGAGAGGAAGATGACGGAGCAGGGTTGGCCTCATCTGCAGGGAAGCCTTCCATGTTGAGTGCACTCGCATAGCCCCCAGGGAGCAGTCCCCTTGGGGATGGTGGTTCTGGGGAGCGGGGAAACAGCCACACCCGGGCAGCAGAGGCTGCTGGCTTCCACTTCCGATAAGCCGTTCTCTGCCTCGCCAGGTCCAAATCAGAAGCCAGGCCCAGCGGGGTGGGGCACTGGCCACCCTTATGTGAGGTAGGAAGCCACACATGGCAAGTGACAAGCCACAGAACCCCCAAAAGCAGGCCTGTGCCTGGCTCTCCCCATAATCACAGCAAGGCCATTAACTCTGCAAAGCCACCATCCTTGTATTTTTTTTTCTTTTGTTTTTCAGGGCTGAGGATCGAACTCGGGGCCTTGCGTGTGCTAGGCAAGCGCTCTGCCACTGAGCTAAATCCCCTACCCCAACATCCCCAGAAAGAGGGCAAAGAGGAAACAAGTAGGAAACTTGTGCCTGAGGTATGACAGCTGCTCCTGCTGAGGCATGTGGAGAGACAGAAGACAGTCCCATCCCCCGGGACCTGCCATTGCTCCTGCTCTTCAAACATGCCCCTTTGATGCCAATGCCTGAGTCCTGGTCATTAGAAGCAGAGACCAGTGTAGGTGGGCAATCCGGGACACCAGAAAAGGGGCTCACAGCCTGAAAATACTAAATTACCTCTTGAAACTTCCCTAAGGGGAAATGAAGAATACGAACAACAACAGATGCTGGAGGGACTGTGGGAAAAGAGGAACACTGTCACACTGCTGGTGGGACTGCAAACTGGTTCAGCCATTCTGGAAAGCAGTGTGGAGACTCCTCAAAAAATTAGGGCTGGAACCACCTTACGACCCAGCTATCCTGCTCCTGGGTATTTTCCCAAAAGAGTTAGAATCAGCATATTATAGTGATGTGGCTTCATCAATGTTTATAGCAGCTCAATTTACTATAGCTAAACTATGGAACCAACCCAGATGCCCCTCACTCGATGAGTGGATACTAAAACCTTGGTACATATAAACAATGGAATACTACTCCGTCATTAGAGAAAATGATATTATGGCTTTTGAAGCCAAATGGATGGAGATGGAAAAAATTATGCTAAGTGAAGTATCCCAATCTCAGAGACTCAAGGGCCTAATGTTTTCTCTCATTTGAGGAAGCTAGAATACATTGGGAAGCAGTATGTTAGATGGCTAAGCTAATAATAACCTCAAAATGTATGAATTTTTACACAAACAGGGGGATCATTGCCTAGGATACCTGGAGGCGTAGGGTGGGGGACAGGATGGGAGGAGGGCTTAGGAAGGATATCTAGGAGGCTGGAGGGTAGGAATATGGGGGAATCATCTCATGAGGAGATCTCTGACCTCCACAAGATATCCATTTAACTCAGGGGATCTTCTGGGGGGAAACAGAACCATGGGGAACCCAAGGGGGGCATCCATGACATGGCATCAGCCTTGGCTAACTACGTAAATATACATTTGTTCTTGATTGTTTGACAATGATTCCCCCTCAACTGTAACTCCATATTCATCTAATAAAAAAAAAGAAATTTATTTGTTGAACAATTAGAAAGAAAAGAAAAGAAACCTGCCTAAGGCCCCCACAAGCATTCACACTATTATTTTGATTCACCTGGGTTTCCTGCGGGTGAACATAGAGAGCTCTTTGAGGCTCACCTTCTGGATCCTTCTCAACAAACCCCTGCCTCTCGCTGCAGTGGTAGGATGGGAAGAAACCGGGCAGCAACTCCAACGGCACTGCAGGAGACCATGCAACTTGAGGAGACCATGTCGGACCACGGTCTCTCAAGACTGGGGCCTCTAAGCCCCTCTGCTAGGCTCATGGGACTTGCCACCCACAAGGAAAGCACAGCGAAGACATCTCAATACGTCATCTCCTCAGGGACCCAACTTTCATAATGAAACACATTTCATTATGTATTTATGAAATTATGTGTTTATTATGTGAAACAACGCTCCAAGCCGTAAGGCTCACGCCCTCAATGTTATATTTTGCTAATCATTTTTCTTTTGTACCAAGGATTGAACCCAGGGGCACTTGACCACTGCACTACTCACCCAGCCCTTTCTAAAAACTTTTATTTTGAGGCAGGGTTTCATTAAGTTGCTCAGGGCTTCACTAAGTTGCTGAGGCTGGCTTTGATCCTCCTGCCCCAACCTCCCAAGCCACTGGGATTACAGGCGTGCACCACCATGCTGACTATATTTTGCTAATTTTTTTTTTTTAGAGAAGCAATTTTTATTTAGTTTTTCACATGACTTTGTTCCTCCAACACTTTGTTGTGTACGTGGTGCTGGGGTTTGAACCTAGGTACTCGCGCATGCCAGGCAAGCGCCGTAACCGCCAAGCCACAGCTCCAGCCTGTATTTTGCTAACTTTTTACAATAAATTTTATTTAGTTTTTCATGTGGCTTTCATCGCTCTGACACTTTGTTGAGTATGTGGTGCTGGGGTTCAAACCCGCAACCTTGCGCATTTGAGGCAAGTGCCATAACTGCAGAGCTACTGCTCCAGCCCCTATTGTGCTAATTTTAAAAGAACAAAACCACTGATCTACAAATAAACTCAAATCATTTTTCCTAAATACGTCTAATTATTTAAGAAGGAAAAGTAGTTGTTTTTGCCATTGTTTACAAAATGGCAATTGATTATATTAGAATAAACAATAATAATCACTGAACTTTTTGTAAAACAAACAAACAAACAAGAAAAACCCTAAACCACAAAGCAACTTGCCTTACATCTCATTACTACTTTTTTTGATGTTGGAGGTGGGTACGAGGGATAGAACCTAGGGGCATCCTACCACTGAGTTACATCCCCAGCCCTTTTTGTTTTTTGAGACAGGGTCTCACTAAGTTGCCCAAGTTGTTCTAGAACTTCTGATCCTCCTGCTTCAACCTCCCAAGGAGCTGGGATTGCAGGCGTGCAGCACCACGCCCAACTGATTACTTCTTTTTATAGATCTAAACAATTTCTACCTCCATGCCCAGCCCTGTAGCCCTTCCCCTTTGGAGGATGTTTATACTTATAGAAGTTTGATCTTGGGTGACAAGGTTAGATCTAGAACACAGATCTGTTGAACTCTTGAGACCTTTTGCACAGTTCTAAACCGAGCCAGGTTTAGAGCCCTAGAAGTGGGGACGGCTGGTGATTCCTGGTGAGCTAGAGCTTCTACTCCAAATTCCACACGGGTTGCGTTTTAGATGCATCATTGTGATAGAACCTCAGCCCCGGGGGAGGACTTCCCTGAACAACCCCAGGGCAAAGTGTCCTTTACCTGTCTGACATGGCCGCAAGTGATGGATCTCACCAAAACTATGTCTCAGTGTGTCAAGTAGAGAGGGAAAGAGAGAGCCATTTGTGAATGACGCAGGGACACCATCCATAATCTAGGGACCATTATCCCAGAGAGAAATACCAGGGGTTCTGGTATTTCTAGACCAGCACTGCCCACTGGGACTTTCTGCAATGGTGAAGATGTTCTATATTTGTGCAAACATAGTAGCCATAGCCCCTACTGAATCCTGGAAATGTGGCTGGTGTGATTGTGCTGACTTTTTAATTCAATTTTAATTAACTTCAATTTAAATAGCTGCAGGTGGCTTAGTGGTCACCATACTGAACAGCAAATTCTGGACACCTCATTCAACTGCACTATCTGAAATCTCAACTTGGATATTTTCCTGCCATCTCCAAACTAACTTGACCCCAGTGATCTTTGATTGCCCTATCCCAAACTTGGGCCCTAAGCCCAGTATTTATCACTTCCATAAATCAAACCACCCAGTTGCTCAGGGCAAAACCTTGGTATCACCCTCAACTCCTCCCTTTCTTCAATGTCACCAGCAAGGTCTAGTGGTTCTGTGTCTAAGACAATTGCTCATACTGTCTATCCTCAAGGTCACCCAGTTCAGCCAATCTACTCTCCAGTCATCTGGATAGCAGTGATGGCGTTTACCACTCTGTCAATTCTACTTCTTGACACCCCATGATCTATCCTCCATGTGGCAACTAGAACCATCTAATAAAATACAGACCAACTTCTTTCTTTAGTCTGCTGAAAACCTTCCAGTGGCTGCCTACTGCTCTTGGAATGAAATCTAAATCCCTGACTATGATCCACAATCCTCACCAAGATAGGGCCCTGGCTTGTCTCTCCTTTCAATCCCCCCTCCCCATTTCCTCACTCACTATGTCTAGCAATATCAGCGCCTCCTCTTGGTCATACCTCGGGACCTTAGCACCTTCTGCTCCCCCTCTGCATAGAGTGATTTTTACCCAGTTCTTGTGACCGCTCCTTTTCATCCATCAACTCTTGGCTCCTTAGAGAGGCCTTCTCTGCCTACCCCCATCTGAAGCCAGGGCTGCCACTTTGCCATGACACCCTGGTCTAAAATGCACTATCTAGGCTATTTTTCTGCCCTGTAATATACATACACAACATTTATACTGTTTTAGCACTTGCCACCACCTATAATTACTGTGTCTGTCTCTTTAGCTGACAGGTAAGGCCCTTGAAGGTAGGAATCACTTGTCTTTTTATTCATAGCAACAAGCACATGCCAGGCACAGAAGGGAAGTCCACTAAGTCTGCGATTGCGTGGCAGAAGCAAGGGTGAGAGAAAGGCACCCCGAGAGCCCTTGGGACCATCTGAGGCCTTGGCCAGCCTTGTCTTTGGAGTCTGTTCTTCCTTGACCACAGTGAGTGTCTCAGGTCCAATGTTGCCCCTGTCTGAGTAGATCCCACAGTCCTGGCACAGGCAAGGGGCAGCTCTGAGAGAAGAAATGCCCTCCTCTCCTCCAAGGGAGTGGCTGGGATCCCAGGAGGATCCAAACACGGAGCAAGTCAGGCTTCACAAATGTCCATCCCTCACCGCTGACCAGACATCCACCTGCTTCTGAGCAGAAGCTGGAGATGATTCCATGTGATCAGAATGTTCCGCATTGTGGATCTCATATGGTCTCAATCCTGGTGGGGAGTCACAAGGTGAAATCACAACGTGAAATGACATGCTCAAAGTCACAGTCAATAAGATGCTGAGGGGGGCTGGAGTGGTGGTGTGGTGGTTATGGCGCTTGCCTAGCATGCACGTGTATGTGAGTTCAAACCCCAGCACCACGCACACAAGGAAGTCTCGAAGCAATGAAGGCCACATGAAAAACTAAATAAAAATTGATTCTTTCTCTCTCTCTTTGTCCCTCACTTTAAAACAAAACAAAAGATGCTGAGGGGGCCAGAGTGGTGGCTCAGTAGTTATGGCGCTTGCCTGGCATGGGAAAGGATGCACATTCAAACCTCAGCACCATGTACACAATGAAGTCTTGAAGCAACGAAGCCACATGAAAAACTCAATAAAATTGATTCTCTCTCTCACTGGTCCTCTCTCTTACCAAAAAAAAAAAAAAAAAAAAAAAGCTGAGGCAGGACTACAGCACAATCTTTTGGCTCCAGATCCCAGGCTCCCCTCCCTCCTTTGTCCTACGGGGTAGTGTGGGCTGTCTGGGCAATATTCCCCTCACAACTGCCCTGCAGCAAGCTCTACACTGCAAATGAAGGATGCCAATTCTTTTCATTTTTAAAATTTTTTCATCTTGAGGGGCTGGAGTGGTGGCTTGGTGGTTACAGCATTTGCTCAGCATGCGCGAGTACACAGGTTCAAACCCCAGCACCCACGTACACAACCAAGTCTCAGAGCAACTAAAGCCACATGAAAAACTAAATAAAATTGTTTCTCTCTCTCTCTCTCACTGTCCTTCTCTCTTAAAATTTTTTTTTTCTTTTTTTCATTTTGAGACAGGGTCTTGCTAAGTTGTCTACATGTCCTCACTAAGTTGCTGAGGCTGGCTTAGAATCTGCGATCCTCCTGGCTCAGTCTCCAGAGTAGACACCTGCCCACCCAGCCACGTTCAGTAGCTCCAGTTTTCTCATCTCCAGTCTTCCTCTCCTTAGCCTTCTAAGACAGCGGGTGGCAAACACTGGTACTCCTGAGTCACATGGGGTACTTGGTAGAAACATAGATTTCTGGGGTCTTGCTTCCAGAGATTCTGGCTTCATAGGTTTGGAAAATGGCACACAAATCCTTTTTAATATCACCATGCTCTAAGTAACTCTTTAATTGGGCTGCCCTTTTCACTCTAGTGAAGGGTCAAACTCTTCACGTGAACCATTGGCAGTGGAACCTCTGTCACTATTGGGGGTCACTTTTCTAAAATATAACAGTTCTCCAATGGGTACCATATTCACATCCATCTAAGCTGTCTGGGTGGCAGAATCCTGTAGTGACATCTGGACTGGCTGGGAGAGTGTTTCCTCCCAACGCACATCTGTTCACAGCCTACGGAAGTGATTTTGTTTAGAAAGAGGGTCTATAACATAATCCTGTTAAATGAGGTCAGGCTAAACTAGGGTGGACTCACTTCCCCATGACAGGTGTCCTCGTAAGAGGAGTGAAATGTGGAGACACAGGAAGAACACGGTGTGAAGGCAGAGGCAGAGCCAGGAGGGACAGGTCTACAAGCAGCAGCCCTGCCCAAAGCTGGGGAAGACCTGGAAGACCCTCCCTCAGGGGCTCCAGAAGTAACCAATCCTGCCCATAGCTCCCGTCAACTCCCCAACCTCTGGGACTGTGTGTGGGGGGGATTTCTGTTGTCTTAAACCACCTAGTGCGTGGACCTTTGTGATAGCAGCCCTGGAAAGCTAACAAAGCATCACTGGAGACATGATTCTTTGCGGCTAATAACACTCGCTGGCTGTTATTTTATTTCTCCACTTTTCCTTTAAGAACCTATTCGTGAGTGGGCTCTGGATGTAGTGGGAGGGTGCTTGCTTAGCAGGCGTGAGGACCTGGGTTCAACTACACACACACACACACACACACACACACACACACACACAATGTGTGAATGATTTACACAGGGTAATTACTTAGCATTTCTTTCAACATTTAATTGTTAAAAATTTCAAATTTGCAGCAAAGCTGCAAACATTTCACTATAAATACTTACTTGGATCCCCTGTACTGGATCTCACCATTCACATTCTATTTCTCTTTCTTTTTTTTTTTAAAGACAGAGGGTCAGTGAGAGAGAGAGAGAGAGAGAGAGAGAATCAACCTTATTTAGTTTTTCACATGGCTCTCGCTGCTCCAAGACTTCACTGTGTCCGTGGTGCTGGGGTTCGAACCTGTGCACCTACACATGCCAGGCAAGCGCAGCAACCACCGAGCCACAGCTCTAGCCCCACATTCTTTTTTTTTTTTTTCTTTTAAAGAGAGAGATAGAAAGGGAGTGCTAATTTTATTTTTTCTTTTTTTTTCTTTTTAATAAAGAGAGAGGGACAGTGAGAGAGACAGAGAAAGAAACAACTTTATTTCGTTTTTCACATGGCATTCTTTGCTCCAACACTTAGTTGTATATGTGGTGCTGGGGCTTGAACCTGGGTCCTCGTGCTTGCCAGGCAAGCACCGAAACCACTGAGCCACAGCTCCAGCCCCCTAATTTTATTTTTTCATCTGGTTTTTCCTCCACTGAATTGTGTAAGTGGTGTTAAAGGTTTGAACCCAGGTCCTTGTGCATGCCAGGCAAGCGCTCTACTGCCAAGCCACCTCTCCAGTCCCTATTCTTTTTAAAAATAATCCTTAAAAGCCATGTGTATACCAACATGTAACTCTTGCAATCACAAAGTCTCATCTTAGGAATAAAAATGAAATGTGTTAAATTTATTTATCTCCCCTTTTACTGTCATTGAGTATAATTTTTTTTTAAGAAATAGAGGAAATCAACTACTCTACATCATTAGTAATAAGAGAAATGCAAATCAAAACTTCAATAAGATTCCACCTCACTCTTGTTAGAGTAGCAAAAATGAAGAATATGAACAATGACAGATGCTGGAGGGGCTGTGGGAAAAGAGGAACACTGTCACACTGCTGGTGGGACTGCAAACTGGTTCAGCCACTCTGGAAAGCAGTGTGGAGAATCCTCAGAAAACTAGGGCTGGAACCACTTTATGACCCAGCTATCCCACTTCTGGGTATTTTCCCAAAAGACTTAGATCAGCATATTGTAGAGATATGGCTTCATCAATGTTTATAGCAGCTCAATTTACTATAGCTAGACTATGGAACCAACCCAGGTGCCCAACACTGGACCAGTGGATACAAAAACTTTGGTACATATATACAATGGAATATTATTCGGCCATTAGAGAAAACGATATTATGGCTTTTGAAGCCAAATGGATGGAGATGGAAAAAATTATGCTAAGTGAAGTATCCCAATCTCAGAGACTCAAGGGCCTAATGTTTTCTCTCATTTGAGGAAGCTAGAATACATCTGGAAACAGTATGTTAGATGGCTGAGCTAATAATAACCTCAAAATGTATGAATTTTTACACAAACAGGGGGATCACTGCCTAGGATACCTGGAGATGTAGGGAGGGGAGCAGGGAGGGGGGAGAGATTAGGAAGGATATCTAGGAGGCTGGAGGGATCGAATATGGGGGAATCAACTCAGAAGATCTCTGACCTCCATGAGAAGTCCATTTAACACAGGGGTTCTTTTGGGGGAAACAGAACCATGGGGAATCCAAGAGGGGCATCCATGACATGGCATCAGCCTTGGCTAACTATGTAAATATACATTTGTTCTTTTTTTTTTTTTTTTGAGGAGTAAAAGGAGTTAGATTTATTTAGGAAGAAGAGCAGAGACTCCGCAAGGCGGAGTGTCCTGGAAGCAGGACACCCTATACATTTGTTCTTGATTGTTTGATAATGATTCCCCCTCAATTGTAACTCCATATTCAACTAATAAAAAATTTAAAAAAAGAAATAGAGGGAACCAACTTTATTTATTTTCATCTGTTTTTTGCTTCTTGGAACCCAGTTGTGTATGTGGTGCTGGAGCCCAAAGTCGTGTCCTCATGCATGTCAGGCAAGTGTGTCAACCACTGAGCCACTGCTCCAGTCATGGTATTATATTCATCCAGTAAAAAAATGTACTGACCTTAATTAAGGATATAGTTTGATAAATTTTGACAACTCCATGTCTCCTTGTAGCCAATGGTCATCAAGATATAGAATGCTTCTATACCCCGAGACAGTCCCAGGAATTGGGGCTGGAGCAGCGGCTCAGTGGTTACGGTGCTTGCTTCGCATGCCCATGGACATGAGTTCAAACCCCAGCAGCTTGCACACAACGAAGTGTTGGAGCAATGGAGGTCATGTGAAAAACTAAATAAAACTGACTCTCTCTCTCTTTTTAAAAGTCCCAGGAATCTATTTTAAATAAGCTTTCATGCCCTTCTAATGAGAGGAACAGGAGGTAGGCGGGGGAATAAATTTCCAGTTTCCTTGGCCAGAGAGTCAAGAAGTTTGACTCTTGCAAGGCTTTCCAAGAGAGGTACCAGGCTCCCTGCTAGCAAACATGGCTGTTTTGTGCCTGTCCTGACCTCTGGCCACCTGTACACACATTGAATTTGACCTACTAGTCTTTCCTCCAGACGCAGGTTATTAAACACTGAGCAGGACCCACCAGAATGCTGAATTCAAGGGCAAGGCTGCTTCCACATTCTCCATCCATGCCCCTTCCTATCCACGCATTCCCCAGCTGGAATTGCTGTCATTCCAGGACTGCTTGGACAGCCCCCACTTTGGACCCTCCCCCACCCCCTGCCATGGGTTCAATGCTGGGACCTACATTTGTGTGGGTTTCTCCAAAGTGGCTTCCTCCCTTGCTCTGGCTCCCTGACCTCAGAGATCCAGACAAGCTGGGCAGTCCCAGCTTTAACAGTCAGACTCAACTGTGTCCCCAAAGCCAGCAACACAGCCCATGATGAATCTCGGTTCTGACCCTGCCCTTTGCCTTCTCTAGTGGAGAAGAATCTTGGCTGGAATGAGAATGGGAAAAAACAAATGAATGGTAAAAACTTAATAAAAATGAGAGATCTCATTGGACCAGAAGAGTGCAAAAATAGTTGATTTTTTGTTTGTTTATTTGTTTGCTTTTTGGTCCTGCGGATTGGTCAGTACCACATCCCCAGCCCTTTTTAAAAATATTTTATTTCATATATTTACTTTTTGAAGAGACAAGAGAGAGAAAGAGAGAGAGAGAGAGAGAATGAATATCAATTTATTTTTTCATCCGGTTTTTGTTAATTGTGTATGTGGTGCTGGGGTTCAAACCCAGGTGTTTGTGAATGCCAGGCAAGTGCTCTTACTGCTGAGCCGCCGCTCCATCTGCTTTATATTTTATTTTGAGTCAGGGTCTCATGAAGTTGCTTAGGGCCTCGCTATGTTGCTGAAGCTGGTTTTGAACTCGAAATCCTCCTGTCTCTGCCTTCCCAGTTGCTGGGATTACAGGTGTGCAGCACAATGCTTGGCAAGAACAGTTTTTAAAATATATGTAAATGATTGATATGCGATAAAGGCGGCTTTTAAAAAATCAGTGGGAAAAAGGTTATTTCATAAATCTACTAGGACAACCAGTTAGTCATTTGGGAAAAAAACCTCTGGGAAAGTAAAATATTTAAACAAAATGTTTTAAACAAAACCAACAACAACAACCAAACAATTAAAAAAAATTAAACATAAATTTGTTAACAGGATACTGAGGGTTTTTTTTAAATGGATAAAATTTTAAAACAGGGGAGGTCTTTCTAAGAATGATCAAACTGGGAAGTTAAACTACACAAAAAATTTCAAGGTTTTGTACAGAGAAAAAATATTAAATAAAACATAAATGAAGAGTGGAGGGGAAATAGTAAATGAGAAGATGGAAAATGGGCTAATATCCTTTATCTAAGGAGTGACAATAAATAAATAAGAAAAAAGCAACTATGCTATCAAAAGATGGATGAGAAGGGGCTTGAGCAGTGGCTCAGTGGTTGTGGCGCTTGCCCGGCATGCGCAAGTACACGGGTTCAAACCCCAGCACCCACGTACACAACTAAGTGTCAGAGCAATGAAAACCATGTTAAAAACTCAATAAAAATTGATTCTCTCTGTCTGTCTGTCTCTCTCTCTGTCCTTTTTTAAAAAACATGGATGAGGATATAAATAGGTGAAAATAATTTAGGAACACATCCTATTTCAACAAACAGGGAACACTTTTTTCACCCTCTGGCAAAGGTAAAAGATACTGATAACGTGCATCATTTGGCAAGAGCGTGAAGAAGCAGGGATTCTTCTACACTTTGAGGAGGAGTTTAAATCGGTACAATCATTTTAGACAACAATTTGGCAATAACCACCAAAATACAAAATGCATACTATTTCAATCGAGAAATTTCAAACCCCGGACTCTATATTACAAATTTATGAGAGCTTATATGCAAAACGACTGTGGAATGCTGCAAGTTGTAGAGCTGATATAAGAGGTAAAGAACCAAGAGGGACAGCTTTCAAAAAAGAATGCAGTAAATGAATTCTTTTTCCTATGCTGTTAATATTGGGAAGAAGTACAAAATATGACATTAGGTTAAAAAAAAAAGCAGTAGCAGTTTGGGGAGCAGAATGGATCATGATTCCTTTGTGCTAGAAGTATAGCAAGAAGACTGTAGGTGCAGTGAGACTCCATAAGAAATCGTTGACGGTGTTTACAGAGGGCTTAGGGTGAGAGGTAACATTTTTGGAACATTCCTTTTAATTATTTAAATTTCATGAGCTATATGTAACCATTATGACAGAGAAAAAGGAGGGGGCTTATAATCTAATTTTCATTCATTATACTCTCCTCCCCCTAGGTAAACAAAATACTGGTGAATGTGATACATTTCTTTTTTTTTTTTTTTAAAGAGAGAGGGACAGTGAGAGAGAGAGAGAGAAAAAAAGGGAGAATCAATTTTATTTAGTTTTTCATGTGGCCCCAGTTGCTCCAACGCTTCATTGTGTACATGGTGCTGGGGTTTGAACTCCGTCCTTGCACATGCCAGGCAAGCACCATAACTGCTGAGCCACCACTCCAGCCCCTGAATGTGATACACTTCTGACAACTCTAATGAGATGCCCTTAGTGAGTATTGATTAATGTCAATTAAAACCAGAGTTTCTGGCTGCGCACAGTGGCGCGCACCTATAATCCGAGCAATTTGGAGGTGAAATCCTGTTGCAAAATAATCAAAAACACAAAAGGTTAGGGATGTAGCTTAGTGGTAGAGCACCTCTGGGTTCAATTCCCGGTACCTGCAAAAACGAAACAAAATAAATAAAAACCAGGGTGGGGGGCTGGAGCGCTGGCTCAGAGGTTACGGTACTTGCCTTGCATGCTCAGGGACGCGGGTTCAAACCTCAGCACCACGTACACAACGAAGTGTCTGAGCAACAAAAGTCCATGAAAAACTAAACAAAATTGATTCTGTCTTTCTCTCTCTCTCACTGTCCTGCTCTCTTTAAAAAAAAAACAAACAAACAAGGGTGGGGGTGCTGGGGAACAAGATTGATCAGATTGTATGGTGTGTGCGTAGGAATACGGCAAAATGAATCCCACCACTATGTATAATTAAAATGCATCAATAAAAAATAAAATAAATAGATAGTTTTTGAGACACCATAGACTGGAAACAGCCCAGATCAAGTTCTTTCCCAGCCCTTGTAGCAGATTCTACATCCTACATCTGGAACATTCCAGGAGGACCCTCTGCAGGCCAAAGATCTTGGCTACATGTAAGGGTCAAAACCAGGTAGCTCCCTGCAAACTCTGCCGTCACTGCGGGCTGCCTGGCTCTGCACCAAAGCTCATGCCTCTCCTTGGTTCTTTGCCCATCAGGCCATGTTCCTTCCCCTGCACCTGGCAGGTTCTCCTTGACCCAGCTCCAGGACTTTTAGATCTAGTCTGGGGCGTTCTTTATGGCCTTATTCTAGAACACAGAGGTATTTAGTTATTTTTGTTTGCTTGTTTGCTTGCTTATTCGTGTGTGTGCACTTCTTTTTGGTACTAGGAATTGAACCCAGAGGCATTTAACCACTGAGCAACACCCCAAACCCCCTTTTTTAAATTTTTTATTTTGAGACAGGGCCTTGCTAAGCTGCTGAGGCTGGCTTTGAACTTGAAATCCTCCTGCTTCAAACTCCCGAGTTGCTGGGATTACAGGTTTGTACTACCACGCCCAGCCAAAGAAGGTATTTAGAAAAGGTGCAACCAGGGGTCAGAACTCTGGTATTCATTTTTTTCTATAAGGGAACCTGTGTCAGTTTTCACCACCTAAATTCGTACAAACACAGTACTGCATGTGTTACGTTCACGGCACATAAATCCTCCCGCTGGACCTCTTCCCCAGATCAGAGCAGCCACCATCTTGGGGACAGCTTGATACTGAGGGCCCTTGATACTGACTGCTGAGATGGGTGGAAGGGAGCATTGGCTGGGACCAGCTCAACTCCACAGGGTGAAGGGAAAGCTCCCCTCTGAGGGTGACTTCAAGCATAGTGGAAGAAGTGGCAAGCAGTGTCCCCTCCTTTGTCCCCTTCTTGCTATGGGCTCTACCCTTAAACTTGTGTGATGAGCTCCGAAGGGTCACCAGCATGTACTTTATCAACGCTTTGTGTAGAACACAAGCAAGGGCTGGAGCGGTGCTCAGTGGTTGGAGCGCTTGCTTGGCATGTGCAATGACCCACGTTCAAACCCCAGTGCCACATGCACAACTAAATGTCAGAGCAACAAAGGCCAGAATGAAAAAAAAATAAAACTGATTCTCTATTTTTCTCTCTCTCTCTCTCACTCTCCCCTCTCTCTTAAAAAAAAAAAAACAAACCATAAGCAAGGGCTTTGGAAATTCCCTCCCTTCCCCTTTAGGGACACCTCTGCCAGCTTGACATTCCAGAGTAACTGCAGCCTTGGGTAGCACTGCTCAGAGTCACCATCACACTGCTTGCCACTCGGCATGGGACAGGCTAGCACTGTCATCTGGAAGAGCAGCAGGGCCCTGACTGAGGAGTGCTCTACCTCATGCGGAGGCAGCAGCCACCTCCAGGTGTCCCTCTCACTCCCTGCGGGCCTGGGAGAGCTCTGGTGCCTGCCAAATCACCTTGTCCTCAACAGCACAAGGACACACAAGGGCAAAGCAGACAGGAACCTTAGCTCAGCAGCTGCCTTTCTGACCTGGCAACCCTTTTCCTCACTTCACGGAAGACAGACTTGTCCATGCCCATGGACACCCCACCGGACTCATCCACCTTGGCTCAAGCCAGACGCCAGTGACCTGCAAGCACATCTGACACAGCTGCCCCATCAGGCCCCTTAGAGAGCATTCTGGGGGTATAGGCCATTGTTATTTCAGGTGCCCCACACATTTGGGATGTCTCAAAGGCCCTATTGCTCGTAAAGGAAGTCCTTCTCCAGCCTGGTTCAACTAAAATTGTTGGAATTCAAGATTCCAGTGTATACTGCAGCAAACAGGGGTCCTTTCAGTGCCTGTGACTCCAGATGCACCTTTCCAAACCAACACACCACCCCATCTCAGAGTCTGACCTCCAGCCCCTCATGCTATGGGAAGGGCAGCTGCCAGGAGGTCAGAGTGTTTGACCTGCAGATTAATCAGTAACTGAACATGCAGGGAATGAGTCATGTGTTGGTGGAGTACCTGCTCCACTCTGGAAATCTCCCTTGCATAAGCACGCACATTGTCACACGTCATCCTAGAAGGCAGCAGCGGCTGGGGACCCATATTCCAGGCTCTCTGAGTTACAGCTTCCTACATCTGCCCCACCCATGTGAAGAGTCCAGATAGAAATCTCAGGGCAATATTTTAAAAAATGTAAGTGACTATGCAAACTTAATGCTTGTTACTATTATTTCTATGAGAGTCACGGTCATCCAAGTGTTCTTTAAGTCCCTGAAGAATCAAGTTGCAAAAGGTAACAAAGACCCTCTCAGTACGCATGAGTCAGCTGATGACTTGTAATTTAGTCCCTATCTCTGAGCCCATCTAGGCAAAATGTTCTCTCTTTAATCGCTGGAGTCGCTATCATCTGACAATATGAAATGTAACAAAATGCAAAGTGAAATTGAAAATCCTCGTCAAGATCTAGAAAATTTCATGAATTCAATGAAAGCATCAGAGAACTATTTGATGGACAACCCCATTGCCAGATGAGGATCCGGCACAGTTAGGCCAGTTAATACCAGAAAACAGGTACTCAACAAAGGATGAAGCCCTTCAAAGAGATTGACCTGCTGATCGAAGGATCAAGGGAGACCCCTCGCCCTTAGGCACCCTTGCTTTGCTCGCTTCACAACTGCGCCGTGAAGTCCGAGGTGGAGTTTAGAACATCCCGTTGTGCTTTTGTACAAATTTGTCAGAAAAAATCCACAGGGGCACAACAACAACACTGCTTGACTCATTATTTGTGCAATTTAAGAACTGGTGCACAACTACAGTCCCTGTCCTGAATACAGTCACACCCTGCATAGCAAAATTTCAAATATACCAATGATGATACTAACGATGATAATGCCTGGTCTTGATGCTCATGTGGGAAAACCACTAACGGCACATTTCTCAGAACTTGTCCCTGTTGTTTAGCGACACACACTTTCAATTTCATTTTTAGAGATGATCAATTGCCATCCCCAACCTCTAGTCCCATTTTCTAGGAGATTTTGGTCTTCATTTAAAGTTCATTTAAGATTCATTTAAAGAGCTTTTTTTTTTAAAGATTTATATATAGCGGGAGTAAAAGGACAGTGAGAGAATCAATTCTATTTAGTTTTTCATGTGGCTTTCATTGCTCCAGCACTCTGTTGTGTACGTGGTTCTGGGGTTTGAACCCGCATCCTTGTGCATGCCAGGCAAGCGCCGTAACTGCTGAGCCACCGCTCCAGCCCTTTAAGAGACCTTTTATTCTAGTGTTCAGGGTCTCTTCTGCTTAGGCCCGAGGAACAGCTGAATGCTTTTATAGTGCCCTGTGTGAAGTCAACTTAAGCCTTTACCATCAATACTCCAGAGGACGTGCCAGGTATAAGAGAAAGAAAGCATTCAGGAAGCCACGCTGTTCTGGACTTTCCCCTTGATTTGGGACAATATAGGATCACAGAAGCAACCTTTATTCTGTCCAGTGTAGGGGCTCCTTATCCCACCCTACCACTGAGTTTCAAAGTGTAGGCCTTGAGCCGACTTAAAAATCTGAGGTCAGTCTTTGATCTTTGTGAATAAATGATGCCCCGTTTCATGAACTTTCATTATTACATACTGAAATCCCTACTCAAGAGTAACTAAGGAGGTTGGTACAAGTTATTAGCATTTGGAATTCGTAAATGAAAACCAGCCTTCCTAGAAATTGCCTAAAAACTCTTCATTCCAGTTTTCATTAGGAAGCCTAAGCAGCATGCAATACTGAGGAATGCTGGAAAGGCCCCATCAAGCACAGGAGAATGGAGAGAGTAAGAATTCTAGCCACTCTTCCTCTTCAAAGACAAAATCACTTAGGTAATTATCAACCAAGTTTTTTTGTAGATTGTATGGCTTGCTCTATATAATCACATGTACTTGCTACAATGGAATGTCTGGCTACTAGTCTCTCTCTCTCATTTTTTTTTCTTTCTTTTTTTGCAGTAAGGAGGATTGAACCCAGGATCATTCTATCACTGAGCTACATGCCCAGTTCTCTCTATCTCTCAAATAAGTATTTTAATTTTGTTGTTGTTGTTGTTTTTGGTACTGGGGATCCAGAGGTGCTTAACTACTGAGCCACATTTCCAACCATTTTTTTTTTTTTTTGGAGACAGGGTCTTGCTAAGTTGTTGAGGCTGGCCTCAAACTTGCAATCCTCCTGCCTCAGCCTCACAAGCTGCTGGGATTACAGGTATATACCACTACACTGTTCCTAGATACTAGTTTTCTTGTGACAGGAGTTTATGATATCTTGAATAAATGCTGGAGCCCCAGCACCACGTACACAACTAAGTGTCAGAGCAATAAAAGACACATGAAAAACTAAATAAAATTGATTCTCTCTTTCTCTCTCTCCCTCTCACTGTTCCTCTCTTAAAAAAAAAACAGACATTTTGAATGTATTGCAGTTCAAATATGTTAAAGCAACTTCCCACAAATTTGGTACTGCTATTTAAATACTTTCAATATACTATTGAGATTAAGAAACCACAGTAAGTGGATAATTATGTATTGGGGCAATGGTCCACAATATAAAGTCCTGAGTTTGAGGTTCATATTTCTCAGTTATAAGCTTTATGTGTGCTGCTAGCATAGAGTTTGTTTTTTCCTGATTTTTTAAAAATTATAATTGAGCTGTTTTTCCATTGGACAGAAGGGTAGGTGGGGAGGACAGTGGTTGTCAAAGTCATCTGCCCACCTTACGTGAGTAGATTAGAGAAGATTGAGAACCACTGCTCTACGGTTATCAGCTTTAGAGAAATTTACTAAAAAAGACACCAGAAAAATTAAAATCAAACCCAGGCAACCTGGGTCATGCCTATGAGGCCATCCTGGCCCGTAGTGCCACAGGAGTGCTGGTCACAGTCTTAGGAGCAATATGGGCTCCAGGTGGCGTTTTCTAAGGTCGTCTTCATTCTTTTTCTTGTAGGAGACTCCTGGGAGGAGAGAGCTACCTGGTATGAAGTCGCTATGCTCACTGTGATCACCACTGAGGGCAAAGACAGAAATGAGTAAGACTCACTTGCTAGCCCTCCCTCCTTCCTATCAACTCCCAGCCCCTTTAGCTAAGAAAAAGGAAGGCTTTTTTTTTTTAACGTTTTAATTCCTGAAGTATCTTGTATATGCCAATATTATCACTTTATTTTTTAATTATGCACATAGCTTGGTTTTCCAAGCAGTTCATTCATTCATTTATTCAAATAATTTTTAGCTGCAGGGCTGAGGCAGTGGTGGCTCAATGGTAGAGCGCTCACCTGGCATGCGGGAGGACCCAGGTTCAAACCCCAGCACCACATACACAACTAAGTGTTGGAAAAACAAAACTCACATGTAGAAATGAATAAAAGTTGGTTCTTCTTTCTCTTCATAAAACATAATAAGGAGCTGGAGCAGTGGCTCAGTGGTTATGGAGCTTGCCTGGCATGCATGAGGATGTGAATTTGAACGCTAGCACCGTGTACACAACAAAGTGTCGGAGCAATGAAAGCCACATGAAAAACTAAATAAAATTAATTTTCTCTTTCTCTCTCACTGCCCCTCCCACTCTCTGTTAAAAAGATACAGAAAAGATTCACAGGTAATAGGGCGCAGAAAAGACATGCCCAAGAAACTGCTTCAATGAACATGAAGGGGTTCTTGCCAAAGTAGAGTAGTACTGGGAGATGTTCCAGAAGGGAGAATAAAGAGGTTCCTGAGGATCAGTAAGTCTTCTGTCCAAGCTACTGACCCTTGACCCTTCTTTTCCTAGCAGCTGCCCATTTCTTCTGTTCACCTGCCTATGGCTTCCATAGATCAGGACAGGCAGTGCAGGCGGTTCTGTTAAGAGGGGGGAACACACTGACAACCTCCCAGCCTGACATTGAGAGAAGAGCCTGATTCCATCTCTGCAGTTCAGAGACCGCGCAGTTCAGCGGTGACAGCCGTGAGGACAGTGGCCGCCTCTGGGAAACACTGCGGACTGAGCGGAGGCAAGAGCCCACCATAGGTGTTGGGCCAGTCCTACATCTTGATTTGGGTGGGGGTGACAGAGGATTTACCTGGCTGGAGCTGTGACTCAGCAGTTAAAGCGCTTGCCTGGCACACCCGCAAGAACCTGAGTTCAAACCCCAGCACCACGTACACAACTAAATGTCAGAGAAACAAAGGCCAGATGAAAAAATAAATAAAACTGATTATATATATATATATATATATATATATATATATATATATATCTCACCAGGCTGTGCTGTAGATTTAAGTTTTGCTCATTTCTCTGGGAAATGAGAAACAACCAAGACCAGCAGTGAGGACAGGGAAGTAATGACCAGGGGCACAGGTGGTGTGGCAGGCGGAATAATTCCTTCACGTCCTCGGGGTCGGTCGCAATACCTGGAACCTGTATGCTACTTTGCTTGTCAAAAAGCACTTTACAGATGTGGATAAAGATCTTCAATGGGAGATTATCCTAGATTATCCGGGTGTGCCCGGTGTAATCACAGGGTACTAACACAGTGGATGTGATGACAGGAGGCAAAGCCTGAGGAGCAAGGTTGCTGGCTGCGGACCGTGAGCCCAGGAGTCCTGGTAACACTAACACAGAGGAGATGGGCGAGCCCGGAAAACAGAGTCGAGAGCTTCTAGAAGGAACACTGCTCTGCACTGATTTCCGACAGCCAGAACTATATGAGAACACATCTGTGTTGCTCTAAGTCACTAAGTTTGTCGCATTTAATACAGTGCATTATAGTGCCAATAGAAAATGGATTCAGGAAGAAAACCTAGCAAGCAAGGATCCAGAGGCCAAGTGGGGAGAGACCAGCAGGCGGGGCAAGGGTCAGCTGTCAGGAACTGCTGCCAGCCAGGTAAGGGAGGTGAGGACTGACTTCCAGGTTTAGGGGAATGCAGGCTTTGGCAGCCCTGGTGAGGGCTGAAGTCATTTGCTGAATGACTGACTGCCCAGTGGTCCTGAAGTCATTTGCTGAATTCTGGGGGTGACGGCAGGAAACATTCCTAGGATCTGTGCTTGTTCCAGGGTGGGCTTGGAGCCACAATGACTTGAGCCCTGAGGCTGTCGGAGACCCTGGTTTCAACCTCCAGATGAGACTTGACTGGCACTGCAGCAGCCCGGAGCTCGCAGTGCCCAATAGGAAGAGAAGGGCAGTGACTATTGATGATGGCCCTCCATGGGCCATGTGGATCTCAAACCCTTTGGACTAGTCCATGTCCCAGCATCACCTACGCTACAGGTGGGGGCGGTCAAGCAAGTTCCCCAAGCATGAGCTTTAATCTGAGTTCTCAGCTCAGACCAGCTTCCCAAGTTGGGCTGTGCTGGAGACGTTCTGGGACCTGGGTTAGGGTGGGAACCTCAGGTCTTCCAGCACTTAGGTCTCCTCCCTATTGTCCATTCCCATTTAATTACTCAAGCCCTGAAGCTCTGAATGGCCATATCCCCAAACCTGGCAAAGCCACATGTGGCAGAATCTGTAGACTTTTCAGACACTCAGAGACAGAGGCTTCCACTGTGGGATTAGGTCCTGGTGCCCAGAGACCTTCAGACGTTGGGTTAGCCCAGCACCCATGACTGGGGAGTAGGATCTGCCTCCACAATATTCCCAAAGGGCTTTTGTCCACATGGCCTCTGGATAAGACCTCTCGAGGTCCAAGTGTGCCATGTGGGGAAAATATGGGCCACTCTCGGAAGGTAGCATATTTGGGGTTGAAAAGTACCCTGGTTAGACGGTGATGAACACTCACCAAAACAATGCACACTTACACGTTTTTTCACATATATTCCATCTCTTTCATCAGTTAAGACACCCTGCTCTGCCTGTTTCCCAAAGTGTGACACATTCTCCACTGCTGGGGCCTGAGACGATTTAGGACACACATGGACAAGCATATCTTATTTTAATAGCTTTATATTTACTTAAGAGTGTATATAGGGGCTGGAGCAGTGGCTCAGTGGTACAGCAGTTGCCTGGCATACATGAGGACCTGGGTTCAAACACCAGCACCATGCACACAACGAAGTATCAGAGAAACAAAGGCCAGATGAAAAAATAAATAAAATTGATTCCCTCCCTCTCACTCCCTCCCTCTCTCTCTTTAAAAAAAATTTTAAAGTGTATACAAAGCCTATGATCTGACTGGTTTCACCACCCAAGGTAAGTAAATGGTAAAGTGAAAAGTGTGTCCATATGAAGATAAATATTAAATATAATGGTCCAAGTGGCATGCCAATTTGGACAGAACTGTGCCAATGATTCATGGATGATCAAAGTCTAGAAACACTGTATCTATGGAAGGGAATTTAGACCCAAAGTCCTCTCCTTATTTTTCTGTTTTTTTCCAAAAATGCTTGCCGCTCAAAAAATAGACTTCACATCCACAGTTGAAAGAACACTGCTCTTACTGCCTGGGTTAAGGAGCTTGATCCCACTGGCTTCTGAGAGCTGGGGATTATGACAAGAGGGTCAGACTTCCCAGCTCAGCCACGGCTCTTTCACTTGCTCAAAGTGGGCAGCTCTGCTTCCCCAAGTTCAAGGCCATGGCCACAGTAGAACTTGTCTCACCCCCTCACAGTGTGTGAGCTCAAACAAGTTTGACTTGTTTTGTATATGTGCCTTCATGTGAGTGTGAATGTGTGTGTAAGTGCATACACAGAGGGGATGTGGCAAAGTGGGGAATAGAGGAGAGGAACAGGGCAGGGGGCCTTCCACCTGAAGAGCCAAAATGCTCCATCCCAGGACTAAGATAGAGAAAAGAAGGGCCCTTAAGGGGACACCATTCAGAAATGAGCCCCAAACAACAGAGCTGGCTTGTGACACTTTCTGACACTACAGAAGGGGGCATTTCAACAGGTGTTAGCACCCCAGACTAGGAGGAGAGGTGGGACGTGGCGAGGGCAGTCTGGGGGTTGCTTGGACGGCTTAGTTAGGGAAGATGAGAATGTCTCATCTCCATCTGGGCTTCTTTCTAGGATAGCCCACCCCGCATTTCTCCTCTGACCCCCCCCCCCCCCCCCGCCCACCAATTTAAGAAGAGACTTGTACTTTGCATGAGCTCCTAGATTAGGACTCTGTTGACAGAAGCCGACTGGCTCTGGAGTGTGTGATGGCTGTGGTCACGTTTGGGCCATGCGTTTGGTGCACTGTTACTTTTTTAGTGTTCTCCACATGCTCAGGTTGGGGTCCAGAAATAAAGATGCCTGCCACATGGCCACTTGGGACTTCTAGGTAACAGGTGAATGCAGGGGTAGGAAGCAAATGGGGACCCAGTGTTCCCTGAGGAGGGCCAGGCCAGGCAAGGTAAAGCAAAGCAAAACCGAACCCTAGTGCTAGGTGTTTGGCAGAGGAAAGTGGGCTCATTCAGAGCAGCTGGCCAGAAGCGACATTCAGAGGGTAGTGAGAGGAGGGGCCATACCCCAAGATTCCTATGGGTAGGACACATTACACTGCAGGTCAGGACCCAGGAGCTGTCACAAGCCATGCAGTCCCTAGTATTCTGGTCCCAACCTCTGTTATTTCTCGCATTCAGTTTTTCATATGTCTATAGCTAAGCCGCTGCCCCAAATCCAGGCATTTTACCTTTGAAGTCTCCCAAACTGACACCCAACACCCTCCTTCCAGCCAGTTCAGTGAAAGGAGTCACTTGGGCTTCCTTCATTCCTTCCTGGCACTGCAACCAGATTACTCAAATGCAAATCTGACCATGCCACACCCTACTTGAATGCTTTCCCTGGCTTCCCATTTTTCCATCATCAAACCCCCAATTCTGAGCACAACCTATTGGCCCTATATAATCTGTCCTCTGCTGACCCCTGGCCTCCTCCCACATCCCTCTCCTTGTCCACCATCTCAGCTTGGTTTATTTCTGTCCCTTTCTCTTTCTCTTCAAAGCTTTCGCACACACTGTTCCCTCTGTCTGAAATGCCCTTCCCAACACTCTGCCTGTCGAAGCCTCATCCATCAATTAGCTCTCTGTATAAATGTTGCTTTCTTGAAAGCTCTGCCTGAATTCCTCCCTCCCCTCCAGATCTATACTTGATAGCATCATGTAATTAAACAATTATCATGTGATTAGTATGTTCCCTGCCCCTCCCCATTAGCCAGTTGGTTCTATAGAGGCAGGAACCATATTCATTTTGTTCATTGGAGTTAACCCGTGCCTGGCACAGTGCTTTTGACTCACTAAGAAACCAAGTAAGTTACTGAATGATGAAGAATTAGGCAAGATGGCCCAGGAGTAGCCACCTGGAATAGTGAGTGACAAGTCCTTTTATGCATCCGTCTAAAAGCACTTGAAAGCAAGAGCTAGCAGTGGGGAACAACTGTTGGCTTATATTCAAACACGATGGCCCCACTGTCACCAGTCCTACCACCAGGCTTGGAGAACAAGGAATCAGTTTGCTTCTGGCCTGTGTCCACCTGGAGCCCTGTGGATAGGGACTGTGTCCCTTACCCATGGCTCCTTGAGACGGAGTCAAGGTTGATTTTGCAATCAAATACACTTGGCTTTTCCACTAACTATATGTTTGACCTTAAACCTTTACAGAGACTGTCTAAGCCTCAGTTTCCACATCCTGAAACAGAGATAATAAAATCCACCTGGATCCATTGAAGGTTTCAATATCACAATGAGCCTGGACTATACAGCAGTGTGCATAGCAAACAGGCTGGGTTCAAAATGCTAATCCCTTTTCCTCAACAAAACTGGCAGATGCCTTTCATTTCACTCTTCCACACCCACCCATCACGTAGGATAAGAAATAAAAGGAGGTCTGAGGGGCTGGAGACACTGTGGGGATCTCTCCACCCATCCAGGGGCGTCCTGGTGCAGGACTAGCCTCCCACCCCACCCCAGGAAGTGCAAGCTAGCTGTGCAGCGCTTGGGATGTGTGTCTCTTTGAATCAGGAGTGGGATGAGTTGGGAGGGGAGGACAGATGAGCCTTGAAACCTATTATTCAGACAAAAACCAGAGTTGCAAAGAGGGAAAGACTGATAAAGGAAAAGGAAGGAGTGCCTGGGTATGTGGGGGGTTGGAGACAAGGGGGTCCAAGTCGTCAGAGGGCAGGATCTGCAGAAGGAACAAGTTGGAAGGATGGGGGGCGGGTAACTCCAAGAAGTGGAAGAATTTGAGGATGGAGGCAGGTCAGGAGGAAAGGCTGGGAAGGAAGAGCAAACCTCCCGGTGAGAGGAAAGTGGGCAGGGATCTGTTACCTGGAGAAAAGAGAGGCAAAGCAGCGGGAGGGGGGGGGGGGCCGGGACTGTCACCTTGCGTCCTCCTAGAGGGCAGGTGCTCCAGACTCGCCCTCAAAAGGAGAGCTGGGGGAGGGGTGTGAGGGAAGGAGTAGGCTGCGACTCGCGTCCAGCGGTACCTGCAGGTCCCCTCGCAGCTCGCCCACGTAGTACTGCTCCAGCCAGCGGCGTGCGTTGGCCGAGTGTCTGTGCGGTGGTCCGTCCAGGTCGGCGCTAATGTCCTGGCCCGCCCGCGACCGCAGCAGCTGCTCGCCCCCCGGGTGGTGCCGCACGAAGCCGGTGAGGTCGTAGAGGCGGGCCCCGCGGCGGACCCAGCAGGCTCCGGCCGCCAGGCGCCGCTGGACCTCGGCGGGTGAGAAGGAGGCGGCGGGGGGCGGAGCGGGGGCCATGGCTGGAGACCGGAGCTCGCCGCTTGAAGCCCGGGCGTCTGCTCGGCGGCCGCCCAGCGCGCCTCTAACATCCCGGGAGCCCAGCGGCCGCAACGGGCCCGCCGCCACCGCACCTGCTCATTTGCATGCCGCGCTCCCATTGGCCGCTCCGCGGGACGGGGCTGGAGCCCCGAGGGGCCCCCTCCCCATTGGCCGCAGAAAGACTCGGCGCAACCGGAGTGGGGCCGCGGCGCGCAGCCCGCCAGGTGGCCCTGGGCAGGTAGAGGGCGTGCCGGCCAGGTGTGGAGGACGGCGAATGCGGGGCCGTCAGCCTTCCAGTCGCGGTTGGCTGCGCCGACCGACCGACGTCCTCGTAGCCCGATCGCCACCGGGACAAGTAACTTCTGCAGCACCAGGGAGAAGACGGCAGTACTGGATCCTCCGGCTCCAGGAGTCGCCAAAAAGGGAGGGCTCCAAAAGGTGCCCGGGAGCGAGAAGCGGGGAGCGGGTTTAGGGTAAGGCGAGTGGGACCTTGCCTAGGCGTAAAATTGAAGGCGTCGCCCCAAAACTCTGTAGTCACAATATATAGCATCTTAATGCAATAGTTAAAAGAATTGTTGGGGGGAGGGAGGCTGGAGCAGTGGCTCAGCGGTGAAGCATTTGCCAGGCATGCGTGAGGACCCGGGTTCGAACGCCAGCAGCGCGTATTCAATTGAGCGTTGGAAAAACAAAAAACAGATGAAAAAATAAGATTGATTCCTCCTTTCTCTGTCTCACACTCTCTTAAAAAATGCTCTTATAAAAGCTTTAAAAAATAAGAAATAAAATAATTATATCGTTGCACAATGCGAATGTATTTATTGGCACTGAATCGTACACTTAAAATGACTGAAATGTGGGTGATCAGACACCTTTTTGTGTAAATAAAGTTTTAATGGAACCAAGGGCAGTATTAAGGAAGAAGGGCGGTGAAAGCGCAGGGCTGGATTTTTTTATTTTTTAATGTTTGGACATTTTGTTCATCGTGGATTTTTTTTTTTGCATTAGTTTTGGATTCTTAAAATATTGCATCAAAGGGACTGCGGTGGTGACTCGGTGGTTCCCCGTGCTTGCCTGGCATGCACTAGGACCCGGATTCGAACCCCAGCACCACATACACAATGAGGTGTTGGAGCAGTGAAAGCCGCAAGAAAACTAAATAAAGTTGATTCTCTCTTTTTAAAAATGCAGCATTATGGGGCTGGAGTGGTGGCTCAGCGGTTTCAGCACTTGCCTGGCAAGCACGAGGACCCGGGTTCAAACCCCAGCACCATGTACCCAACTAAGTGTTGGAGCAATTGAGTCCATGTGAAAAAACTAAATAAAGTTGTTTCTCTCTTTCTGTCTCTCTCACTGTCCCTCTCTCTTTAATAAATAAATAAATAAATAAAAATACAGCATTAGGGGCTGGAGCGGTGGCTGGGCAGTTCCCCAGCACACAGGTACACAAGGAGGTGTCAGAGCAAGGAAGGTCACATGAATAACTAAATAAAATTGATTCTGTCTCTCTCTCTCTCTCTCTCTCTCTTTTTGAGAAAAAGGAAAAAAAATTTATTGCTTTGCTAGCAAAGGAGAAACAGGGGACTCCTGTCCCAAAGAGTCCCTCTCTCTTTAAGGAAAAAAAAAATACCGCATTAAAATATTACTCATCTTGAAACTGAATTTTTTTGGCATGCTCTTAAATTTTTCACGCAAGGCTGGTGCCTCCCTCGGTTACTCTAGTTGTGGTCCCTGGGATAGAACCTGAAGGAGAACAGAATACTGTCTCCATTATTAGATTGGTGGGCAAAGGCTGGAGGTTGTACAGGAGGGAAAGGACTCTGTGCTCATCACAGTTCTGTTTAGAACAGGGCCAATAGCACACACCTACTCGCCCAGCAATCCTCCGTGAACTCTTTTTTTTTTAAGAGAGAGGGACGGTGAGAGAGAAAAAAACAGAATCAACTTTATTTAGTTTTTCATGTGGCTTCCTTTGCTCGGACACTTTGCTGTGTACGTGGTGTGGGGGTTGTCCTGGCACATGCCAGGCCAGCGCCATAACCACTCCAGCCACCCCCACCAACACACATACACATGAATTCTTGATTGGTAATCAAAGACTCCTGATTCTGAGGTCTGCCTCATCCAGCTGGCCTTTGCCCTTCTCAGGAAAACGTATTTCAGGGTTGTTTCTGTTTATGCCCCGCTGGGGCCAGTATTGTGTGGGAGGCTGGCTCAGATGCCCTAGGGGCTACCCCAACAATAGAAGTGCCCAAGGTCAGAAGGGCTGTCCTTTCCAGACCTCTCCTGATTCACCCTCAGGAAGTAGGCAAGAGTTCTGCTGCAGCTCTGGGTCTGCTCTGAAACAGCTACCCTTCAGGTCTGGAGGCCTTACATCAATAGACTTACTGCTTTTCACAGAGCAGTAAATACATAGACTCCCTCACTCCACTCCTACACCTACTCTGTTCCAAACACTGCATGTGCCAAAGCAGCCAAGCAACACAGGTGTACTCAGGCACTTCCTGCCAAAGATACCTGCAGGACACCCCCTTTTGGTTTCTCACCATTGCCTTAAACTCTCATTGTCTGAAATTAAACAAACAAGCTAGTAGTCATCTACTCAGAACTGTAACACTCACATTTCTTGCCCTAGTAATTCCACTCCTAGACTTTTGATCTTGCAGATACACTGTATCAAGATGTATGAACAATATTATTAATACTACTATTATTTGCAGACTAGAAACAGACCATATATCTATCATTGGGGAGAACTGATTAAATAAATTATGGTATGTTTAGACCGTGAAGTACCAGGTAGCCATTAGAACAATTTGGAACAATCTCCAAGACATTGTAATAAAAAACAAGAAGAGTGTGTATAAGATGCTAAAGAGTAGTTTGGTATTTTAATCACTCAATATATTTTGTACACAAACAAAAGATTATATTTAAGTTTTAAAGCAAAAATAGCATAATTAACTCCTTGAATCTGCCTCTCCACCCAGAGCTAAGATGTTACCAAAACCAAAAGCGTACCTACTACTGCACTGCAAACTTTCCAACTCTCTGCCTCCTGGTTTCCAAAAGATAATAACCATCCTGACTTCTGTGCTTATGTTTGTTTTTGTTTTTAATATTTTTATCACATCTATGTGTGAACTTATAGAATGTATTGTCTAGATGAGGTTGGTTTTGAGTTTTATGAAAATCATGCAGTGATTGCTTTAGCTTTATGCAGGCTTACACATTTTACTCAATACCATTTTAAAATTCATCCGTGTTGCTGAGGGTTCCTGCAGCTCATCACTTTTGCTTCATGTAATATTCCAGTACATGAATTTATTTATCCATTTTCCTTTTCCTCTTAATAGGAATTTGAGTTGCTTCTTTCTTTATTTCTATTATGAACATTCTTTTTTTTTTAAGAGAGAAGAACAGTGAGAGAGAAACAGACAGACAGACAGAATAAACTTTTATTGAGTTTTTTACATGGCTTTCATTGCTCTGACATTTAGTTGCGTACGTGGGTTGCTGGGGTTTGAACCTGTGTACTTGCGCATGCCGGGCAAGTGCCGTAACCACCAAGCCACCGCTCTAGTCCCTATTATGAACATTCTTGAACATGAATCTAGGAGTGCAATTGCCATGTCCTAGAGTATATGAGTGTTCAAATTCACAAGATAATGTAAATTAACTTCTAAGTGGTTATACTGATTTATATCCCTATGAAAGACACATGAAAACTCTAAAATTGGCAACAAGCCTACAAAGTCTACTCTATCACTTATATTCAACTTTGTATTAGAGGTTCTAGCCAGTAATACAAGAAAAGCAAAAGAAAAACCAGGTATAAAGAGCAGAAAGGAAGAAGTAAAACTCTACTTGCAGATAACAGGCTTGTCTGCGTTGACAATCTAAGCTAACTTGCAAAGAAACTAGACCGAATACATTAGTTTAACAAGTCCATAGCACCCCAGGTCAAATTGTAAAAGTCAATTGTATTTTAATTAGTAGCTACAAACAAAATATTTTAAAATTTCATCCATAATAGCTTCAGAACATAAAATGTGTGAGAATAAGTTTGACAAAAAGCTAAAAGCTTTAAATAAAAGCTAGAAAAATAGGGGTTGGGGATTTAGCTCAGTGGCAGAGCACTTGACTAGAGCACCCAAGGCCCTGAGTTCGGTCCTCAGCCCTGAAAAAAAAAAAAAAAAAGCTAGAAAAATGCCACTGAGAAAAACTAAAGAATATCTAAACAAATTAGATACATGATTATACCAAGTTACAAGTTCAGGAATTACATAACTCAGTATTACTGATCGCAATTCTCCTCCAGTTGATCCAAAGTTTCAACACTATCTCAGTCATAATCCCATTGTATTTTTTTTTTCTAAAGAGAGAGGGACAGTGAGAGAGAGAGAGAGAGAGAGATAAACAATTTTATTTAGTTTTTCATGTGGCTTTAGTTGCTCTGAGACTCCGTTGTGTACATGAGTGCTGGGGTTTGAACTCAGGTACTCGTGCATGCAGGGCAAATGCCGCAACCGCTTAGCCACTACTCCAGCCCCCCTACTGCATTAAAAAAAAAAAAAAAAAAAAGAGGGGCTGGAGCGCTGGCTCAGCGGTTCCAGTGCTTGCCTGGCAAGTGCGAGGACCCGGGTTCAAACCCCAGCACCACGTACACAACTAAGTGTTAGAGCAACTAAGGCCATGTGAAAAACTAAAATAAAGTTGTTTCTCCCTTTCTCTGTCTCTCTCTCACTGTCCCTCTCTCTTTAAAAAAAAAAAAAAAAGATAACTTACTTCTGAAGTTTATATTGAAATGTAAGGGATCTAAAATATCCAAAGCAAATCTGAGAAAGAGCAAAATTTCAGAATTTATACTTCCTGGCTAGAAAGTTACACATTTAAGACAATGTGATACCCACATAAGAACCG
>PVKS010008488.1:0-68093 GCA_004027875.1 Aplodontia rufa | reverse complement strand
AAAAAAAAAAAAAAAATCAAGTTTCTAGAAGGGAGAATTCCCAGATAAAGTACAGGAAATACAGCAAAATTTGAATTTTAGATAAACATTTTAGTATAAGTATATGCAAAGCTTGCATAGGAATATTTATACTATAAAATTATTCCTTTTTCAGATGAGATTAAAATTTAATTGGGTGTCCTGCATTTAGTTTTACTTGCTAAATCTAGCATCTCTACTAGAAGGTCAACGTCCAAGTCATGTGTTTGAATCATGAAGAAATCTCTAGTATGCAATAATCAACAGGTATGATACTGCCACAGCCCTGTCAACTAACCCACCCTGATTGGAGGGTGTATTTGTCAAATCTGTCTTCACTTGCCCCACCACCAAATCTCAGGAGTGCTAGTTTTTATCTCTGCATTTCTCTGGCAAAGGTTCTTGTAGTCTCAAGTTGGCACATAGGCTCTCAATTACCTGGAGTCAATGATCAGCCTTAAGAAGGAGCATTTAGTTGAATGTCATGGGCAGGCAAAGATTTCACCTCTGAGCGCCACCCGCCCCCCCAGTATTTATCACACCATCTCTGCACTTGTAGTATATTATTAGCTTTTTATGCCTTCGCTGTCACCTGTTGAAATGGGAATGCAAGGTCTCTGGGCCTCTGCAGCCCTTTCCCTTACATTAACTTAAGTCACACCAGATGTGGGCCTTTACTGCTTAGGAAGACTAATTGATTTCACCAGTCACAATACGCCTATTGTTTTTATTTTAACACAAATAAACACTGTGGTGGGTTTTCTCTTCTTTCTCTTTCTCTCCTCTTGCCAAAAAAGCCAAAGGTTATTCAATTAAAGGCATCCAGAAACTGTGATGAAAAATCAATATATGGAGTACATCTACTATTAAAGAAGGAAAAAAAGAAAAGAAAAGAGAAGGATAGAGGGTTGCAGGGAAGAGGGAAGGAAGCCTCTGAGGGACCAGCAGTAACTCTGATGGATGGCTGGTGTGTGTGAGACATTATTATTTGTTATGTGAGTGCGGGGAGATGGCAGCCTAGTTGAGCAATCCACCTGCTGGGCTCCAAGCAGCCAAAACAGCTGCACACATTGATTTAGAAGCTTGCTACTTGGGGCTCCAGGAACGAATCAACCAACAGCTCATAAAAAAAGAGGGTTTTATGATCCCCCCCTCTCTGTAAGCAAACGGCCACATCATATGTTTTCCTAATGCGGTCATAACTCAAAATTAAATCCCAGCCCAAGGTGTCAGCCCAGTGCCATGTCAGGATTGTAACGGCTTGTTTTAAAGGTAGCCATGGAGATGGTGGAGGAAGGACCAGGGAAGGAGGTGCTCTTTGCTTCAGTGTGGCTTAGGCACTTAAGAACAATCAGCTATTTTGTTTTAAAGTGGCAAGAAAACTAGTAGCATTTAGTTGGTGATTTCATGCTAATCACAATCTTTAATCCACAGTGTTAAGATGCGAAGTTCTTTCCCATTAGGGAGTTCTTTCTGGCCAAGTGTGGAAGGGTGAGTTCTGGAGCAAGTGCTGCCAAGATGAGGGACACTGTCTCTCCCACTCCAAAGCTAGCTGTTGATCACATGGGATGGAGTCTAAATACTTTTGGTAAATGCTGAATGAAAGTGGTTTCTATAATATGTTCATCACATTATCCAAACTGTAAACTGATTATGCTTGGTCAAAGTGCTATGGGCCCCAATAACATCAGATGAATATCCATGCAGTGCCCTCTCCAAAGGTCAGAACACGTAGGGCATGGAGGCAGGTGGGCTTGTCTGTAGGAGTTGATACTTCCATGGATTCCGTTCATTTATTCAACAGTTTGAGAACTTGAAAAATGAGTAATGGAATTAAAGAATGAGTAGAAGAAAATCATATATGGGTGCTTTATTGCTAATCGTACCATCACAGCATAATCATGGCAAGAGAGAAGAACATAAAGCTCTTCTTTCAAAGCCCAAATCACCAAGTCTCTGCGTAATCCCCAAGGTTCCAGCATTAGTCTAGTCTCTTACCTCAATGCTTTTGCTAGCAGAGTAGCCATTCATCAACCTGCTCTCTGCTATTACTCAGAAGAGAACACACCCCCAGTTGACCTCCCTCTTGAATTCTCATTCTGCATCTCCAGCTGCCTATCATACATTTCACTTTAATTTCATATTATGTCCCCTTTTCTTCTCTAAATCAGCTTTTTATCCTCATTTTCTGCTTTTCATTATTGCCCTCCATTAGTCTTAGTCACTAAAGCTCAAAATATCATGAACAACTTTGGCTTTCCCTCCTAGATTCAAATAGAGACAACACGCTCTCCCTCCTCCTTTCACAATGTCTCCTTCTCAACGTTGCTGTCACTTCTGAGTTCAGGACCACATTATCTCACGTGTGAACTGTAGCCATTCCTTCCCATTTGCTGTCTCTTCCTCTAGCCTCCAGGCCCATATTCTATTCAACTCTTAAAACATTCCCAGCCTTTTGCAGAATTGGGATAAGTTTCCCCAATTATGATACATTTCCAAAAATGCCCTCATGTTCCACAGAATAAAGCCTAATTATTGTCATCTGGCACTTAAGGAATAATCTTGCTTTTATAACTTTATTTCCTAATGGTAACAGATATAAATTTCTGCATCAGTAAAATAATATTCAATAATAACAAATAAAATTATCAAATGAGTGTATCCATCACAGCACTGAGAGTTCTACATGCACACCTTTTTCTATTCTTAGAGCATTTCTATAAGGTAGACACTGTTATTACCTCTTTTCAGACATTAAAATTAAAAAAACAATGAGCTTATGCATCTTGCCTAGGGTCACAAATAGGAGAGCTGGAATTTGACCCATGCAGTGAACTTTGACTTAGAAACTATCACCCCATCTTTGCATCAGGCTACTCAGTCTCCTGGAGACATCCCAGGCTCCACTACCTCACTGGCTCTGCTTTCCCCCTTCCCTTCACCAGATTGCCCTCTTACCTCCTGTCCTTCATGTAATCACCTCTGAAATTCTCTAAACATGAGTACCCAAAGGGAATTTTCTTTCCCTAGAAAGGCTGTGGTGTCCATGGTCTCCGTCGCGTGCTGACACTTACCTGTTACCAGGTATCCACAGGTCCCTTGCTTCTCTGTGTTTCCTTCATTACCCAACACGGTAACCTGTACTTCATAAACAACAGGATGAAGAACTCTGATAATTAATCATACCAGGACCACCTTTCACACCTCATTCTCTATCCCTTTCTGATTTTACAACTTGATATTGTACCACATTGGTTTTTGTTTTTAATGTGATCTTTTAACCTTAAGTTATGACTTATAGCCCTTAACACTCTCTAGACACTTTTGTTTCTCTAAGTTGCTACGAATTGTTGAGCACATGAACAGAAAGGCATTGGGTCTAATTGTAGAGGAGATGCGTTCAGAGGTCAGGGCCGTAAAGACATATAGCACTTTCTGGTCTCCTGTGGTGCTTCTCCATGGTAGCCTTCCATGATGGCAGAGTCCCTGTGTCCCTTGTTAGACTTGTGGCCCCCTGCTCTGACTGGAGTGGCCACTTTGAGAAGTGCTCCATTCCTCAAACTTAGTTTCAGCCTCAGTCCTTCCCTAGATTTTTTGTTTGTTTGTTTTAGACAGAAAAAGAAAGTCAATTTTAATTATTTTTTTCATCTGTTTTTTGTTTTCCTGATACTTACTTGGGTATGTGGTGCTGGGGTTGAAACCTGGGTCCTTACATATGCCAGGCAAGCAGCCTCAGCCCTTCCTAGGTCAGCTTCTTTTACCTAGTAACATATTATCAGGTTGTTTACTAAAGACTAGATAAAAGTTATCATATTTCTGAGGTTTCACATATGAATATGACAGCTTTTTGAAGGACAGGAGGAAAAAACTAGTGGACTGTTGTCAGACAGACCTGATTCTAGGACGATAAAATATACGGTAGACATAGAAAAACTTGGAGAGAAAAACACAGTAGATCTCTGCAGACCACTTTTGTTAGATGAATCATCTGGACACTAAAGCTTCAAGCTAATTTAAGCAGATCACGTATGGGTATCCTGAACCACATATCACTTAATCCTGAGCATTTCACTGTGCTCAGTTCGGTCTCTGCGCTCAGCTGAATATTTCTGTGATTAGTTGTTTGACAAAATGGTATGTTAGATCTGATTTTTTAGTTTCCTGAATTTTGAAATATGAATATGATCATGGAAATCCTATAATTGATACAATGTATTTGACTGAATTTTACACATATAAAATGTAAAATACTACATTAGAGGGCTATATTTCTAGGAATATGTTAGTAAATATTTTCCCATGAAGATTGAATTTTCCCACAGGATGCTCTTAAAATTACTCTGTAATATGTATAAAATTATTAGGCTGTAGGGCCTACAATGCTGGCTAATTATTTTTATTTTGTCTATGACTCCCTCTGATTATCAGTATTTTATTAATTTGTCCCTAAAGTCTGCTCTTCCATTATTAATAAAATAAGTCTATAATTTTGAAGGTCTAGCCTAAAGTTTTTCAATCCCTGATTTTTATTTATTCATTCATCCAGTGAAAATTTATTGAATGTTATTATATATCAGACATAGAGCTATGTACTCATGATAAAATTGCCCATCTAATTACTTTATTCCATCTAGTCCTAGATACAAACATTTACTATGAATGAATTGATTTTTCTAAGTCCTGTACATGATCATTATACAACTCTAATAGATAACAAATTCTAGAGATTTTTATCCTGCCATTAATTGGTATTTTCATTTTTAAGTTTATTTTGTGTTATTGCATTATAATTGTACATAATGATGGGATTTGTTGTCACATATTCCTAGATGCACACAACACAGCAATACAATATCCTCTCCGCCCCACACCCCTCTACTCTCCCCTTCCATCCCCCAATCCCTTGCCTCTCTTATGGGTCCTATATTTTTCCTAAAAACCCCAGGTACAGTGACATAATTCTTATACCTATGAAGAGCACTTTTTATATACATGATTATAGTATATACAGTGACATACTTATAAATGCTTGGAATGTACCTTTCTTTAACTCAGTTCCAACATTTCCCCTTCTCCTCCCTTCCTATTATCCTTTGTTACGCTTCAGTATATTTGATAGTATTTCAATTGAAAATTTGTGACCATAGATTTATATCTGGTTTAATGAATAATAATTAAAAGAACAACCACTTACTCATCACCCAACTAAAAAAAATGTCAGTAATTCTTCTCTCTTCCTAAATCACATCAATTTTCTTAACTCCCTGTAATTAAGTTCTTGGAAAAATATTATGGTTCAACATTGTTTGTAAGATTGATCTACATTGGTATGTGTTTGGGAGTTAAATGATTTTTACTGTACTATTCGAAAATTTGTTTTCAGCTTCATCAGTGAATAGACAGGTGGGTAGGTGCCACCCTTTTTGTTTCTTTGTTTAATTAATTCCATTCATAGATGAACAGTTACAAAACTTTGTAACTTCACTGTTAGCCAATCAATATGTAATGAGAGCCTTGTAACCAACCAAAGAATATAAATTGCAAAGGTTCTCACCCACTTGGTCTAGAGAATTGTCAGCAGTGACCCTTGCTGGTCCATGCTGCAGCATAATTAAACCTGCTTCCTGAAAATTCCTCTGGTATCTTGCCTCATCTGTCCTACATCAATTCTTCGTACCTCAGAAGGGATAGAGGAGTTAAGAATGGCATTTTGCCTCCCTTGCTTCCATGGTCTTGCCTGAGACTCTGAAGAATGGAACTTCCCCTTGGTACACCAAGGACAGCTTTGCCTATAGGGAGACAACTCATTTGGCAGCCCAGAGGGGCAGACCAGAAGTGCAATGGAACTATGAGGTGCAGGAACCAAGAGTAGAGAACTTGGAGCACCACCAAACTGGGTCCACTAGTGGTAACCCACCTCGCCTGATCATCCTCTAAATAAGGGCTTCTGGGTACCCTCCAAAAGGAAGTGGAAGGCAGTGCTCACCCCTATGTCCTGTAGTGTTGATCCTACTTCTTTTCAAAGTAAATTTAAAGTTGCTGACTTAATATCCAGTTCTTTGAACCATTTTTGATTTAATTTTTGTGCAGGGTGAAAGGTAAGGGTCCAGCTTCAGTTGTCTATACATGGCTGTCCAATTTGTCCAACACCGTTTGTTGAACAGGCTATCTTTCTTCCACACTATGCTTTTGTCCACTTTATCAAATATCAGATAGTTAAATGTATGGGGAGTTCATCTCAGAATCCTCTATTCTATTCCACTGGTCTTACAGTTCTGTTTTGATACCAATACCATGCTGTTTTTGTTACGATGGCCCTGGAGTATAATTTTAGGTCAATAAGTGAGATACCTCCTGCTTCTTCCTTCTTGCTGAGTAATGTTTTGGCTAACCTGGCTCTTCAATTATTCCATAAGAATTTGAGAATTGCTTTTTCTATATCCGTGAAGAATGACATTGGTATCTTGATGGAGATTGCATTAAATCTGTATAGGGCTTTGGGTAGAATGATCATTTTGATTATATTAATTCTGCATAACCATGAACATGGAATGTTTTTCTATCTACTCAAGCCACTGCAATTTCTTTTTTAAGTGTTTGATAGTTTTCATTGTAGAGGTCCTTAATATCCTTTGTAAGGTTGATGCCCAAGTATTTTATTTTTTTTTGGATGAGATGGTGAATAGGAGAGATTTCCAGATTTCTTCTTCTGTGAACTTGTTGCTGGAGTAAAGGAAAGTTAGTGATTTATTGGTGGTGATCTTATGGCCAGCCACTTTGTTGAAATTGCCTATAAGCTCTACAAGTCTTCTGGTCAAGCTTATTGGGTCTTCTAAGTATAGAATCATGTTATCAGCAAAGAGAGACAACTTGACTTCCTCTTTTCCTATACGAATTCCTTTGATTTCCTTCTCTTGCCTGATAGCTCTGGCAAGGGTTTTGAGGACTATATTGAATGAGAGTGGTGAAAGTGGAGCAAGCAGTAAAGTCAAGGATAAATGAACGGGATACAATTAAACTAAAAAGCTTTTGCACAGCTAAATAACTGGTCAAGAATATCAAGAGAGATCCTACTGAATGGGAGAAAATCATTGACTGCTACACCTTGGACAGAGGGCTAATATCCAGAACATACAAAGAACTGAAAAAAACTTAACACCAAAATCACAAATAATCCAATCGATAAATGGGCTACAGAACTAAAATGAAACTTCTCAGAAGAGGAAGTGCAGAAAGCCCATAAATATATGAGAAAATGTTCTACATCATTAACAATAAGAGAAATGCAAATCAAAACTTCACTGAGATTCCACCTCACTCCTGTTAGAGTGGCAAGAATGAAGAATACAAAGAACGACAGATGCTGGAGGGGCTGTGGGAAAAGAGGAACACTGTCACATTGCTGGTGGGACTGTAAACTGGTTCAGCCACTTTGGAAAGCAGTGTGGAGAATCCTCAAAAAATTAGGGCTGGAACCACCTTATGACCCAGCTATCCCACTTCTGGGTATTTTCCCAAAAGAGATAGAATTAGCATATTATAGAGATATGGTTTCATCATTGTTTATAGCAGCTCAATTTACAATAGCTAGACTATGGAACCAACCCAGATGCCCCTCACTTGACCAGTGGCTTCAAAAACTTTGGTACATATATACAATAGAATACTACTTGGCTATTAGAGATAACAATATTATGGCTTTTGCAGCCAAATGGATGGAGATGGAAAAAATTATGCTGAGTGAAGTATCTCAATCTCAGAGACTCAAGGGCTGAATGTTTTTTCTCATTTGTGGAAGCTAGATTATAACCAGAAACAGTATGATAGATGGCTAAGCTAATAATAACCTCAACATTTCTAAATTTTTACACAAACAGGGGGAATCTTGCCTAGGAGGCTGGGAGACATAGGGAGGGGGGCAGAGGAGGAAGGAATAGGAAGGATCAAGGAGACTGGAGGCAGGGAGTGTGAGGGAATCAACTCAGAGGATAACCTCTGACCTCTGTGAGAAATCCATTTAATACAGGGGTTAATTGCGGGAAACATGGAACTATGGGGAACCCAGGGGGGGGGGGACCATGAAATGGCATCAGTCTTGGCTTGCTATGTGAGTATACATGTGTTCTTGATTGTTTAATAATGAATCCTCCTTAATTGTTAGTCCATATTCAACTAATAAACAAACAAACAATAAAAAATAAAAAACAAATGGAATTAGAGCCAAAAAGAACCCAGGAGGTCACCTGAGTATTCTCTGTTCAGGGTCAATGAGCAAGATGAAACAAGGTGACTCCTTTTGTTTTGGATATTTTGGTTTTGAAATTTGGGGATGGGATGGTATAGAAATTTTGTTCTGATCATGTCTATGTGAAAGTTTGTGAAAACATGTGACACCAACGCAGAATGGAACATGGGAGGCACACAAAGTGAACTTATTCCTTTAGAATAGATCCTAAAAATAATTTTAAAAGGTTTTGGTGGTAACTACAGTGTGAAAATCACCTGGCAGAAGTTGTATGCTCTCTATGAATTAATCTGGAATGGCCATCAGCCTCAGAGGCTCCCACAGGGGAAAACAATATTTTAAACTCTTGAATGCATACATAAATAACAATGAAGCTTTTTGTGGCTCCACAGCTTTGCACTACAAAGTCCAAATGAACCTAAACTTGCAGTTTACATTTCAATATAGAAATCTACCATAGGCTCTATTCAATTTCTAAAAGATTAAATCTGTCGGAGACTATAAACATCTGTAGCTATCATCACCCCCTAATGAAGATCTAAGACCTATTAAAAAGTTATCAAATCAGAGCTGGGGAAGAGGCTCATTCATTACAATGCTTGCCTGGCATGAGTGAGGACATGAGTTCAAACCCCAATACCACCTACACAATGAAGTGTCAAAGCAATGAAATCCACATGAGAAACTAAATAAAATTGATTCTCTTTCTCTCTCTCTCTCACTGTCCATCTCTCTTAAAAAGAAAAAAAGCTACAAAATCTGCTTTCCGTCTGTTTTGTGTTGTGTACACACCAATTGGCTTATAGATAAATGAGTACTCACAAATTTAGTAAATGGATCCAAATGCCTTTTAGTGCATGCGACTTAAAACTTTAACAAAAAGGGTTAATTTAAATTCATAAAGTAAAGATGTCTTTAAAGTTACTCACATGTAGACATATTACTAAAAGTTTGTCCTTGTTCCAAGTGCCTCAAAAAAGAAAGTGTCCATTTTAAAATAAACCTCAATGGCAAATCAACAGCAACAGCTATATTCAAAACATGAAATGAACTGCTTTTATGGCTAGCTTACTATAGTGCTGGACTTTAGAAGGTATTTAAAAAGTAATTTCCATTGCTTCTAGGATTTTTCTTCAACAGGAAAAAGATGAATTGCACTGCAAATCACACCTGCCAGATGTCTTGATTTTCATGGGTAACCTAAATTTAACAGTTAAAAAACTAAGCAAATTAATTTTAACATAAATAAGATTGATTTTTCTTTTTCTTTGTTTTTCTAAAGAGAAGGGGACAGTGAGAGAAAAGAGAGAATCAATTTTATGTGGCTTTCATTGCTCCAACACTTTGTTTTGTATGTGGTGCTGGGATAGGAACCCATGTTCTTACACATGCCAGGCAAGTGTTATAAATGCTGAGCCACTGCTCCAGTCCAATAAGATTGGTCTTAATAAATGTGTTCACTGGAGGAGACTTCCAATAAATTTGTTAAAACATCAACAGCTAAATTTAAATTCAAACGCTCTTGATTTATTAAATTCTACAAGGTAGTATATATTTGGGTTGATTAAAGATACTTTCATAAATTGATAAATACAAAAAGGTTCAAGATTAATTTGTTTCTGCATCTTCACTGAAAGCAAGATTACTAAAATTAGGATCCTAATAGATATAATTCAATATGCAGAGAGTACAAAAGGTTTCAACTGTGTTTCATTTAAAGTACTGTAAATAACAAAGTATTTGATCTTATTAAGATGAATAATAAAAATCTTAGGAACATTTATAAGGTTTGTTTCAAAACATAAATTTAAAAAAGAGTCAACAACTAAAATAAGATATAAAAAGTTATAGGTGTAGAAATATATCCTGATATAAAATTTTTAAAAATGTTTCTAGATGAGAAAAGTACTTTATATGGTAAGGTAAACAAGTTACAGAGTGTCCAAGTAAGTTACAGAAGGTTTATGGATGTAAATTTCAAAAGCCTACGTGTAATAAAGTTGGCTATAATTAACACATCAGTTAAAATTCTTTAAGGCTTCTCCTAAGGTCCAATATTACTGTACTGCTATAAATCAAAATCTAATTCTCTATACATTGAGATAACAAGTTTCTTTAAACATTGACCTAATCTTGTCTGTCAAGACAATTCCTGATGCTGTTGGATTTTACTATGTAGGGATACTGGTCTTAAAAAACTAAGGTTTATGTCTATTTCAAACTCTTTTAAATAATTATTTCATAACTGGTTAGATAAGGAACTGTTATTTCAGGGTGTTACAATACAACTGATACCCTAAATATATGTGACCAAAAATATATATGTGTACATATACATACATTAAAAAAAACATGTTTATATGAGGTTTTTCTTTGTGTTTTATAAAAATTTGTAAAATAAAAGTTCATGTAAATTACTGACAAGGAAATCGATATGTGCTCTTTTATACACTGTATTAGTTTTGGAAAGATACATGGCCATTTAAAGACCTAAATTTTCTGTTTACTTTGACTAAGTCTATTTCTGACCATTAAGACTGTTTCCTAAATGTGTAAGATTTAAAATTATCATTTTATTTTTACTAGTACTACTAAACTATATAAACCTGTAATTATTATTTTTTTTTTAAAGAGAGAGGGACAGTGAGAGAGACAGAGAAAGAGAGAAACAACTTTATTTAGTTTTTTCACATGGCCTTAGTTGCTCCAACACTCAGTTGTGTACGTGGTGCTGGGGTTTGAACCCGGGTCCTCGTGCTTGCCAGGCAAGCTCTGAAACCACTGAGCCACCGCTCCAGCCCCTAAACCTGTAATTATTGTTACCATACACTATGGATTCTAAAATTTGCTTTAAAAGTTAAACCTAGTTAATATGAGGACATTTATTTAATTGTGACACTAACCATAACTGGTTTCTTTATATATTGGATGCATCCATGTTCTTCAAATATACAAGCCTTTTAAATGTAAAATTTAGGAAAACACTTTTCCAAGCTGGTGTTCTCCAAACTAAAGTTGTCTGTAGTAATAATCCCTTTTAGACTTATATAAAAATAACAAATCTAATTGGAGATTTATTTATAACATTTAATATTTTGTAATTGGATAAAATAACCTGTCATCAATAAGATTCTTTATTATTTATTAAATATTATTTTTATTATATATATGCACACATATGAGTATGTGTATGTGTGTGTTACTTTATACATTGGGATAAAAAACTAAACATATTTTTAAAAGAAAAAGAAGAGTTTAACTTATTTAAGTTAAGCATTCTCTTAGGCTTTCTGCTTGATTTGTGTTTCACGTGTAATGTTGTATTATGTTAACTAACACTCAAAAAGACTCAAAAAATAATATATAAAAACTTTGTAAAATTATATGTTTTTAAAAAGACAAAGATCAACTTCAGGAAAAGATTACTTTAGCTAAGATTTTGTCAACAGTCCTTCCTCACTTGAGTTAAGGCTCTGTCTCTCACATTACTCCTTGTTAAAAATGGCTCCAAAATATGCTAAACTTAACCTCATTTAAAGTTAAGTACAAAAGATAGATTTTTGTCATAAAATTTACTGTGATCTCAATAAACAGAGATATAACATATAAGTGAAAGTTTGAGATTATAAAAAGTGTTTCTGGGTTCACTAAATATGTTTTTGCTCTTGTTAATTCTATTTTGTATTTTCCTTATAAAACTTTGTAGCTGTTGTCTAAATTTTTTACACGAGTACAACTTCTGATATAATAACCTTAGTTAATTTTAGATAATAAACCTATAGAACAGACAAAATAGAAGGCTGATTTCCAGTACTAAGTACTGACCCCGATTAAGTCAAAGAGGTAAATAACTATAAAGTTATAGACAACAGAAAAAATGGACTATCTTACCTTCTAAGACAGTTCTTAAAGTATCATATACTGTCACCCATTCCTCATATCTGGATTCATGGCCATTTTCCTGGTCCTTGCTATTGGGTTGGTAAAAATGACACCTTACCAGCTCAACTCATGGAAACAATAATCTATTGGTATTTTTCATTTTGCTTTAAGATTTCTGAAGGTCATTTGCTGCTATTAATTTGGGATTTTGCTATCTAAAACAGGTCAACTTACTCCAACTAAGATGTCGTCATACTACGTAATGTGCTACTCTGTGCCAGTCTTCACCAATGGATAAAATGACCATGTCCAGTTTTTCTAATAAGGGGTCTCAAATCAAAAGGCTCATGCATTGATTGTTTCAGAGTATATCATTATAAAAAATAAACATTAGAAATATGCATCTGGGACTCAACCAGCTATAAAAATAATATAGTCTGGTATATAAAGCCTTAAGCCAAAAATTGATGATGCTCTTTGATTTAAAAATTAAATAATGATCATCAATGGGGGGAGATGTAGCTGCAATAATCTCCTTGCACAAAGAGGGATAAAAAAGGTTTTTACATTTTATTTTTTCTCAGCAGAAAGCTGCTTTTTTTTGTGGTTTTACTTTCTTATCACTTCCTAGAGATTTAGAGATTATACATAGTCCATGCAAAGAACTGTATGAGGAAGTTTTTTTCAACTCCAAAAATTAATTCTATTTACAGATAACCAATTACAAAACTTTATAATTTTTCACTGTTATCCAATCAATATGTAATTGGAGCTTTGTAACCACCCAACGGATATAAAATACAAAGACCCCCCACCCCATTGCCTCATTCCTATATTAAGACAAGAAGATTAGTTTCTTCTCAAAGTGAACCAGGCATGCATTTTTTTTTTTTTTTGGTACTGAGGATTGAACACAGAGGCATTCAAGCACTGAGCCACATTCCCAGAAATTTTTATATTTTATTTTGAGACAGGGTCTCAGTAAGTCACTTAGGGCCTTGCTAATTTGCTGAGGCTGGCTTTGAACTTGCAATCCTCCTATCTCCTACCTCCTGAGCCACTGGGATTACAGATATGTGCATGCTCTTTTAATTTTTGCTGTGTAATACGTTGTTTTTCTGACACCTAGCTGTGTATGTGGTGCTGGTGTTTGAACCTGGGTTTTTGGGCATGCCAGGCAAGTGTTGCAACCATTGAGCCACCACTTCTGCCCCTCTGTATTGTTTTATATTCTCAACTTCATTTCATTGATTTAGACTCTGATCTTAATTATGTCCTATCTTTTACTGCTTTGAGGGTTAGTTTATTCTTTTTCTAAAGACTTGAGGTGGAGCATAAGATTATTAATTTAAGATTAATTGTTAGTTTTTTAATGTAGGCACTCAGTGCTATAAATTTTCCTCTTAGAAAGGCTTCCATACTGTTCCAGAGACTTTGATATGTTGTGTCATTTGTTTGGAAGAAATTTTTAGTTTCCATTCTCATTTTCTCTTTGATTTATTTAAGAGTATCATTCAATCTCCATGTAGTTGTGCTCTATTATATTTCTTGCTGTGGAATTCTAACTTCATTCCATTATAATCTGATAGAATATATGGGCTTATATCAATGTTTTGTTTTGCTTTTTTATTTACTAAGATTTTATTTGTGGCCTAGAATATGATCTATTTGGGAAAAAGTTCCATGTGAGGCTGAGAAGAAAGTAAATTTATGTTTTGGAGTAGAATATTTTGTACATGTCCAGTAGGTTCTTTTCATTTATTCTGTTGTTTGGTTAGAGATAGCTTTCTTTGTTTGTTTGTTTTGATGACCTGTTTATTGGTGACAGTGGTGTGTTCAAATCCCCCAGTATTGTTGTATTGGGGTCTATGTGGAGTTTTCTGTTATGGAGTACTTTTTCCATGTAATTGATACATTGACATTTGGGGCATAAATATTTACTATAGTTATATCTTCTTATTGGATTGTTGTTCCTTTTACTAGAATGTAGTGACTTTCTTTGTCTCTTCAGATTAATTTTTTTCTTAAAATCTACTTTGTCAGATATGAGAACAGCTATTCCTGCTTATTTTCTTGGGCCGCATACCTGGAATATTTTTGCCATCCTTTTACCCTCAGCCTGTAGGTGTCTTTGGCTATAAAATAAGTCTTTTGTAAGCAGCATAAAATTGGATTTTTTTTTATCCATTCTGATAATCTATGTCTTTAAGTTGGGGAGTTGAGACCATTAACATTCAGCATTACTATGGATATGTGTTTGTGGTTTCTTGACATTTTGGTGTTTGTTATATTTTATCTTGTCCTGAGTCTCATTTAGTGGATTAATTTATTTTTATTGAACTTCCTCTGTGTCTGAACTTTGGGAATATTTTTTCTTCTGTGTGAATTTTGTCTGAGTATTCTTTGTATTGCTGTTGGTGCTCATGAATTCATTTAGTTTGTTCTTGTCATGCAATGGCTTTATTTTCCCCTTGAGTTGGGAACAGAGTTTTGCTGGGTCTAGTAACAACCTTGATAGACAGTAGTTTTCTTTAGTACTTGAAATATCTCATTCCACATTCTCCTTGCTTTTGATATATGTTTTGCCTATAAAGGTGACCTTATGTTTCTCTCTTGCAGCTTTTAATAAAAAATATTAAAACATTGTTTTCTACGTTAGGCATTTTGATTGTGACATGTCTTGGTGAGCTTCTCATTTGGCTGGGTCTATTTAGGGCCCTATAAACTTCCTCTATGTGGATATCTATCTCATTTCTGATATGGGAGAAGTTTGTTTTCTGTAAATATTTCCTTGAAAATGTTTTTTATGCCTTTAGTTTGCATCTGCATTACTCAGCTTCCCTACTCACCAGTATGAGGTAGGAGGGGATGGGAAGATCTGCCAGCTCGAGTTTTGTCTTCATGGACCAGGTTGATAGACCCCCAGGGTGGAGCCACTGCAGGCTTCTATGAGGGGAGATCTGGATGGTGGAGCTTGGGTCTAATCAAGCCTCAGGGGCTTTGCTGTGTGGATTGCTCTGGACAGATTAGAGCAACACATCCTAAGGGCCTGGCTGTTCCCAATCTCTCCTAGAAGTCTGCATCTCAGGAGTCTCCCTAAGTTCTCACTTATGGAGCAGGGGAGCCAATCCACCCCCTCTACTGCTCAAAAACACAGCCTTTCCAGACTCCACAGGCTTATTCCCTTAGTATATTCACACTTGTCTCTTCAGATTTCCAACCTGCTCCAGCTGGTCATGTGAGACACCAGACTCAAAGATACTAGTGAGTTGGGCCCCCTTCACTTTTTTGACTTGAATCTGGGTAAACTACTCTCCCTGCCGGTTTCTCTCTCATTCTTCTCCGCACACCTCAGGGCACGCGGTAAGCACTTGCCAGGGCCATGTAGCCAGTTGTTCAAATCTCCCAGCTCCCACAGCAGCAGCTGCAGCATGGTTGCCTCAATTTAGTTGCCACCTTAGCTCTTCTTGGCCAGTTGGGAAACAGGGACCAATATTCATGCACCAGTGCAGCCTCTGGACCAGCTAAAGGCAGGTTGCCTTTCCGATCTCAGGATTTTCCATGCTAAATCTGTCCTTTGTGTTTCTCTGGGTTCTCCCTCCCTCTGTGCTCTCCCTCCCTCTGTGCTGAACAAGTGCTGCTACCACCGCTGCCACCACCCAGATACAAACCAAACTGGCTTTCTCTTTCTTCTTCCGTCTCTAGCTGTGTCCTGGATATTGGACCCAGTATATATTTGGTTAGACTAGGTAGTTGTGTGACCTTCCTGTACATCAGTGACCCCCTGGCTATGCTTCTTACACATAAAGAAACTAATAGCATACTAATCCTTCACAGTTAACCAACCAAACTCCAGCTCTCTTGCTTTCAGTGCCTAAAGCAGGGCTGACAATTACTGATAAATAACTGATGGAGCAGACATCCTTTAGTTCAAAAGGGTTGTAGAAAATGTCTAAGACAATAGCCTAAGAGAAACCTGGATATTTGACAGATTTGCGTAACTTTCCACACATAATTGGGATAAACAAGGCCAATATCAGGAGGGGGAGGGGAGAGAGAGAGAGAGAGAGAGAGAGAATCAATTTTATTTAGGTTTTCATGTGGCTTTCCTTGCTCCAACACTTCATTGTATATGTGGTGCTGGGGTTCAAACCCACGTATTCATGCATGCTGGGTAGTAAGCTCTGTAACTGCTGAACCACCACTCTAGCCCCAAGAATGCACCATTTTGATGCAATATTTGAGAGGTAGTGAGAAGCCATCGATCAGATGCTCCCTCCAGAACAAAGTGGTAAGGGAGGTTTACTTAATAGAAAGTATTGAAATATTTTCATTTCAATGGGAAGAAGTAAAAGGAAATCCATTGAAGATACAAAAGAAAGAGAAGATAGGCAATAAAAGTCCTGTAGGTGGATTTGACACACAGGCAGGAAGGAACGTGAGGCATGGTAGCAAGGTCATGTTGGGGAGGAGGCAAGCCTGCACGCAGTACACTGTCTGCGCATTTTGTGGTAGAAGGTTAACTGAGTTGTCATACAGTTCCTTGTGCTTTCTATGTGCCATGGGATAGGTGAAAGAATGAGAAAAATAAAGTATAGTCTGGGATCTGAAGAATTTAGAATAGGTCTGAAGCAGTTTCTGTGAAGTGTAGGTACAAAAAAGGAGTAGGACAATCCAAAAATATAATTTCCCATCACCAATCCTGACCTGATACAGGAGGCACTCAACAAATATGAAGCTATGGTATGATGTCAAACATGTTCATTTTTAAGGCTGTTCTGTCTTAATGTGAAGTCTCAAAATCAGACAAATTTGCTTCCCTTATTTATGAGATTCTGTCTCTCTAGGCAAAATTTTATCACTGTTCTCTTGATAAAATCACTTATTTACTAAATTATTATTCCTAAAGAACTGGAACAGTGATTCATCTGCTATCTTCGTATTTTAAGCTATTTTGTGATTCATAAAAAACCAAAACACTTCCAAATTTAGTGGCTTTAAGCAATACTCATTTGTTTAGCTTATAATTCTGTGTGATTGTAATTTGATTTGGTGTGGTTAGTTGGTTCTTCTGCCAGGTTCACTCGTGTGCTGGTCAGCTAAATGATTTCATCACCAGCTATTGGCCAATGTTTGTTGGTTTGGGAGATGGGGGTGATGGGGATATACATTCCTCATCATTCAATAGCTTACTTGGGTTGGAATTGTGACATGGTGTTGATGCAGGGATCCCAAGAACATCAAGAAGGAAGACAATGTCCAATAAGCAAGTCATTTCAAGCATCTAATTGCAACAGATTGGACAACACAAGTCAAATGGCCCAATCAAGGAGAAAGGGCAGAGAATACTTTCCACCTCTAGATGTGAGATGCTGTAAAGCTTATGTTGTAAAAGGGTATGGGAACAGGGATGGGAAATATTACTAACCTTAGTGCACTTCCTGCCAAAATTGGTGCATGCCTTGATCTTCCATCAGCCCCATGTCAAGTGCTAGTTTCCATGACCTGGGGCACAGTTAATTATTTGGTGACAGATCTCCCAGTTGTTGTCTGTCTGTACTGCTGGCTGTTACACGTATATACTTTTATCGTACAATGAATGATGTAGCCTTTTATATTGCTTTAAAGATTCCCCACTGCATCCTTCTGGTTGCTGTGATACTGTGTTCACTGTGACATGAAATACTTGGGGGGGGGGGCTTCCTGTCTTGCCTGTCTTATCATACTACTTTTGGTGATGGCAGTTGGGTTAATACGTTGTTTCTGACTCTGTTTGCAGTTTCTGTCCCAGTCTGCCTTTATCTATTGGGCCCCCCATTGTCAATAGATATTTTACCCCATTTTCTCTTCTGTTTGCTTTTGGATCTCATAATTTGCTTCCTTATGTGCTTTATCCAGGCTTAAAGAGGCAGTTATGCCTTGCAAACTCATCCAAAAACTAATGCGTAATATTAAATTGTCCAGGTAATGGAGCAAACTAAGCCAAGCCTTGTTCGTATTTTCAAAGCAATTAGCTAGTAGCAGGATAATAACTTTGCTCTTGTGTGTTACATTGTCAGTCTGCAGTTAGTGTAATCAAACCTAATGTATTGCACATCCATATCTTTTTTATCTCAAAGTGTGTGTGTGTGCGCGCACGTGTGTGTGTGCATTCGTGCGTGTGTGCATGTAGGAATGCATAATGCACATAAAGGGCGAGAGCATAACAAATGAACCAAGACAGTAAAAAAAAAAAAAAAAAAAAAAAAAAAAAAAAAAAAAAAGAAAGAAAAAAAAAACTTGAAAGGGAATCCAAAGGAGAAAGTGTCTGAAGACAGATGCCTTTTGTACCAGAGACCTTAAATTTGTGAGCACATGTGTAAAGTTGTCCATTATACAGTTGTGTTTTATCAGTCACTGAGCATGTGTTTATTGGGTGCCTGCTATGACACTCACATCATGCTCAAGGTTATGAAGTTGACCCCAGAGGTGAGTATTTCACTGGATATAATTCTACCCGTGGCCCGATTCAGTACTTTTGAAATAAGATTTGGCATAAGAAAAGGTAAAGAAGAGGAGCCAGGAGGCTCCCACATGCAGCCTGAACTGATTGAATTCATATTCTCTCCTTGAAGCACTCACTCCAACTTTACTCTCAGAAGATAAAACATCACTCTTCTTCCTGTCCATGTGGAGGTATTTTATAAGTAATGCAGCTTTTACTGGACAGAATCTACCTGTAGGATGCAGTCTCCTCCAGGTCCCTCTGGGGCACCAGGCCATCTTGGTGACTAACAGAGAAATAACAAGAAATGTTTGGTTGGAGACTACTGGAAATTCGCTCCATTTTTAAAAGTAAGGAAGCAGGAGTGTTCCATGGAAACCATGAGATCTTGGGAAGTTGCTTTCTGAACCTCAGGTCTCTCAACTTCAAAACAGAACTGAATGGTGTTGTCAGGAGGACAGGCACAGAAGTGAAGTGGTGAGTTGATTCACTTCTTCCCCCTGGAGAAATGGCACTTTCCTTGAAAGCAGAGGGAGGGGAAAGTTACCTTGCTCTCAGACTTCAGGGTTCTCACTATCTTCTAAAAAATGAGGAAATATGCCATCTAGCAATATTCTCCAAAATTAATTTCCCATGGAGATTTCATCAATGGTTATAAAATATACCTGACCTTCTTACTATGGGGAGGGAGGGGATTTGTTCTAAATGTCTAACTTCACCACATTATATATTTAAATATTCAGATTTGCCATCCAATACACATGGCATATGATAAGAAGTGAGTAGGAGAGAATTGATCACATGATTTTTAGCTTGAGGAATTAACCATTGGTCACTGGAGGAATATGATATGTTAAAGGGATGCATAATTGATAAACAAAGGCTTTGCCACCATTGGTGCTTCTCTTAGGGCTCTAGCAGTTAGACAAGTTGATTTTTATTGCTAAAAAATGAGACAATGAAATAAGACAAAACAAAAAAAGAAACTTCTTTCTTTTGTGGATGGCAATGTGGGTGGCCACAAAGACCCGTTAAGACTGTTTAATTTGTAAGACTCGACTTTCTAAAAAATTTGTTTTGCAGCCATGCTTTATACATGCATTCCATTTTATATTTTCAAAGTACACAGCTTTAAAAATTCATTATTTCTTTTAAGATTCATAATGCCTATACTAGAGAAAGACAGATACAAGGAGATCAAGAGACCTGTTCAACATCACAGCCACGTAATAGCAGAAACAGAATAATAATTCAAATCTATAGTGTCCACCATAGGACTTCCATATCCGTGAGTCACTGGTTGGTTTCAGATCTTGTTCCTCTGGGTGGTCTAGGTTATTCCTCTGGTGTTTGAGAAACAAATCAAAATGAAAAGCAGATTTAAAAGGAAAAATAAAAAGCTTACTGGAGGCCGGGGATATATCACAGCAACAGAGTGTTTGCACAAGGCCCTGGGTTGAATCACCAGCACCAAAACTGAAAAACAAATAACAGAACTTTTCCCCTTCACATGTAAATCTATATTAAGATGCATAAAATTTATTCAGAACTGGAGAAAACAAAAACTAGCAGATTAAGTACAACAAGTGCCTAGTTGTCTGAGGAAAAGTTATAAAGTTTTATCTCAATGTCCATCCCCCCACAGAAAGAAGCGAATATAAGGAGATGACACAGGAAACCTTTATCCCTGCCAGGCAATTTTTTGAGATTAGATGATTTTTACCTAAAATATTTCAGACTTCATTAGAAAGATAACCAGGACATATCACTATTAGGACACTTATTCTTTTAACAAAACCTTAATATATCTTAAGAACTCTGCCTAGTGCTGAGAAGAATTCCAAGGTTCATAAAACAGATTTCATTTTGTACATTATAATTAACTAAAATACATCCACAAACAATAGGATTCCAAGTGATAATGAATTAATCTGTTGGTAATATTCACCAAGAATACTGAGTATTAGTTTCTTTGATTATGAAAGAGAAAATTCAAATTCTTTTATTTAGGCCTTAAAAATTCTTGATTTCAATTTCTTCAGCTTCTGAACTATCAAGAGGTCATCTGTGTTCACCCTTCATCCTCCTTGGCTAAATTCATTATTGGGAAATTTATTGGTATCTGATAATTATTAGAAATACATAACAAAATTAGAAGGGACTGCATCTCATGGCCACGTAGTTAGAGCCTTTCAGGCCTTCGTATGCAAGGCACTCAAAAAGAGGAAGGGCAGGTGGTAACTAGAAACGCTTGGTACATCTGAATGTGTCCTGGAAGCTGGGACAACATAGCAGGCTGACTGATCCTGGGAACTAGAATTCCCATAGAAATAGCATCAAGTGTTTTCAAAAGGATAGTCAGATATATTCCTTTAAAGAGGTATAGAAGTTACCTCTTATCCAGGGTTTTCCTTTCTGCAATGTCAGCTAGTCACTATCCAAATACATTAAATATTAAATTCCAGAAATAAACAATTTATAAGTTTTAAGTTATGCACCCACTGAGTAGTGTGATGAAACCTCTTACTATCCTGCTTTGTCCCACTTGAAATTGGATCAGCTCCTGCCCAGTGTATTCATGCTATGTGTGCAACCCTTCTGTTAGTCACTGAGTAGCCATGTCACTGATCAGATAACTGTTATAATGTTGCTGTGTTCCTGCTCAAGGAACACATATTTTACTTCATAATGGTACCCAAGTACAAGAGCTGTCATGCTGGCAGTTTGGCTATGCCAAAGAGAAGTTTTAAAGTGATTCCCTTAAAGATAAAAGTACAATAAGATATTTGAGAGAGAGAGAGAGAGACTGACAGACCACAGTCACATAACTTTTATTAAAGTATATTGTTATAATCATTCCATTTTATAATAAGTTATTGTTTTTAATCTCTTACTGTGCCTACTTATTAAGATCATTTTTTATTTTATACATTCTGCTAATCTTTGTCATTTTATTGAGCATTTAACCCATTTACGTTTAATCACTGAAGAGATTTCTATCATTTTGCTATTTGTGTTCTGCATGACTTACAGTTCTCTTGTCCTTCACTACCTATATTACTTACATTTTGCTGATTTTCATAGTGAAACTTTAAAATTCTCTTCTCATTTTCTTTTGTATATATTTTCAATGCTATCCCTTTGTGCTTACCATGTGGATTACATTTGACACCTAAAGTTATAACACTCTAATTTAAATGTATGCCAGCTTAATTTCAACAAAATGTGACAATTTTTCTCCTATATAGCTCTGTCCCGTTTCTTTCAGTTATTGATGTCTTAAAATTACATTTTTAAATTTTCTGTCAAAAACATAAAATAATTATATAATGCATTAATTAATTAAACTACATAGAAAACAGAAACTGGAGATACAAGCCAGTTTTTAAAAATCACATTAGCTATTGTCAAGTGTGGTGGTGCATTCCTGTAATTCCAGTGACTCAGGCAGCTGAGGCATGAGGATTGTGAGTTCAAGACTAGCCTTAGTAACTTTGTGAAGGCCTAAGCACCTTAGCAAGGCACTGTCTCAAAATTTAAAAAAAATTATAGAGGAGTGCGGATGTAACTCAATGGTAAACCACCCCTGGGTTCATTCTCCAGTACCAAAATAAATTAAGTAAAATAAAATAATTTCAGCTTTCATAGCTGCTCACATATTTATCTTCACTGAAACCTTTATTTCTTCAATAGTGCTTGAGTACATTTTTATTTCAACAGGCACAAATCCCTTTAGCATTTCTTAGAGAAGTTCTCATGATGTGGAACTCTCTCAGTTTTTGTTTTGTAATTCAAGAATGTATTAACTTCACCTTCACTTTGATGATCAGTTTTTCCAAACATAAGATTGTTAGTTAAGAGTTATTTCCTTTGGTATTTATTTAAGTCCATAGTCTTCTGGCCTCCAATGTTTTTTAAAATTTAATTTTACTTATTTATATTTATTATTATTGAATGCATTACAATTTTACATAATGAAGGGATTTGTTGTTATGCATTCATTCATACGTGCACACTTTTTATCTTTATATTTTGGTCCAATTCCTCCTCCAGCACTTCTGCCTCCATTTCACCCTCTCCCTGGTCTCTTTCCTCCACTGATTCCTTTCCCCAATTACACACATATATATATATATATATATATTTCTTTTCACTTTTCCTGTTTTAAATGCCTGCATGGGAGCTATTCACTATCTCAGAGGTATGCCATACCATGTTTATATCATCCTTTTTCTCTCCCCTTCTCCTCCACTAGAGCACACTTCCCCTAGTTTGTTTGAACCCATGTTTGATGGATCTATTATATAAGCTTACCCTTCTTTCACCCTTTCCTTTGTTTTACTCTAGCTTCCACATATGAGAGAATACATTTGACCTTTGAGTTTCTGAGTTTAATTAATTTCACCTGGCATGATTTTCTCTATTTCCATCTATTTGCCAGTAAAAGCCATGATTTAATTCTTTTTTATAGCCTAGTAGAGCTCTATTGTTTCTTGATCCATTCATCCATTGTTGGGCATCTGGATTGATTCCATAATTTAGCTATTGTGAATTGTGTTGCTATAAGCATTGATTTAGCTGTATCACTGTAGTATGACAATTTTACATCTTCTGAGAAAATACCCATGAATAGGTTGCTGGTCATATAGTGCTTCCATGCCTAATTTTTTGAGGCATATCCATACTGCTTTCCAGAGTGGTTGTACTAGTCTGCAGTTCCACCAGCAATGTTTATCACAACAAATCTGTTGATAATCTTATTGAGGATATCTTATATGCAACAAATTACTTCTTTTACACTGATTTCAGGATTCTCTCTCTCTCTCTCAACCTTGGAAGTTTAATATAATATGTCCCAGTGTGGGTCTGAGTTTATCTTCCTTAGTTAGACATTGTTATTTTTCTCAGATTTTGTATATATATGGATATTTCCATTAGTGAACACCACAATTTTAGAAATTTTTTTACTTCTTTTTTAGATTTTCTCCTTCTATTAATATTTCCATTTTTTTCATTCATCAATTTCATGATATTCATATGTCTTTATTTATTTCTCCAAACATTTTTAAGAAAGTTATTTTAAAGTCTTTATTCATGAGATCAACCATTTTTATTTTCTCTGGGATAGTTTCCTTTGTTTTTGTTTTTTCTCCTAAATGATTCATACTTTCCTGATTCTTTGTATGCCTTGTGATTTTGTTGCTGTTGTTGAAAACTGAACAATTGAAAGCAAATGACAGGCAATTCTGGAAACCAGATTCCTTCTCTTTCCAAAGTTAACTTTTGTTTATTTCGTTTTTTATTTTTCCAAAACTGGCTATGGCCATGCTGATAACCATCTTGAAATGTAAAACTTAAGACTTTCTCAGGTCTTTTTTGAGCCCAAAACTTTTCTGGACATGGTCAATAACTTTTTAATTTCTTCCACAGATTTAATTGCATTTGAGTTTCCAATTTTTAATGTCACATTTCCAAAAGGGAAAATATAGAAATATGAAACGAGGAAAAGCACGCTGGCCTTTAAATCTTCTAGAAGTAGCTTCATCCATCAAGAGAGGGTCTTACACCCTGGAGGGTGTTTTACAACAATAGTTGTCTACCTCTGTGCCTGCATATCTATGATTAGAATCAGAAATCTTCACTGATAATACAGATGGCTGATATTTGAAATACAAACACCTTATTGCTCATTCTGGCTCCCAAATCTCTGTACAAGCTGCTACAGGTCACATGCTTAGCTTCTTTATACAGGACTGGAGTGTGGAGAATAAGGAGCCATTGATGAGCTAAGAGCTGAAGCTGACTGATTCTAACTGCAATTTACTCTCCAAGCCTTCTAAAAGTTGCAAGATAAGAGACAATTACAACAGACAAATTCTGCCCTTGCAATTAGAGTATTGTCTAACATGGAGACAGGCTCCTTGTTTTCCAACTTTGCTGTTTTCCTGGAATTGTCCCTCCTAACTGTACCCCTTTTTAAGACACATTTTTTTTTAAGGAAAATCACCTTTGTGTCCTACAATTTTGAATCTACAGTTTCTGGTATTGCAGACACCAAAATCATCGGTGCACATCCTGTGGGACCTGGGGAAGATAAACTGCATCTTGCAGGACTAGGATTGCAACTGTTGGAGAGGCAAGCCCTGTGTCATTGGCGCTCGGCTCCAGAGGGCCTGGGGACACACACCTTTGAAACCCCACATCCACTACAAAATTGCACTGTTATAAATTGTTGCAGTCCAGACTATTTGGGTACTCAAAAACTGCTGACATTGATGCAGCTGAAAAAAATCACACGGAGGATATCCTTTTCAGATCACCTGGAACCAAAACCAAAGCACCTACCTAACTGACAAATAAATAAAAAATATTTTCCCACAAAAGCTACTCTATACAATTGGAAAAGGTGTTCCAATTGTATAGAGTAGCTTTTGGAACTTCAGATGTTCCTATCAATACTGGGACAGAAGTGGCATGAAAAACAAAGGACCATGAAATTTCCAAAGAAACACAATAATTTCCAGAAATAGGTACCAATTTGAAGGAAATTCATGAAATTCTTGAAAACTAAATCAAAATAATAATCCCAAGGAAACTCAGTGAGATTCAAGTAAATATACATTGAGATTGGGGTGTAACTCAGTGGTAGAGTGCATGCTTAGCATTCAAGGGCCATGGGTTCAATTCCAAGTACCATAAAAGTAAAAAGAAAGAGAATACAGATAAATAATACAAGTAAATGAAAAAACTAAACTCATAATATGAATAAGAAATTCAACACGGAGGCAGATATAATAAGCAAACAATATGAAATTTTGGAGCAAAAACCTTAGTCAATGAAATAAAAAAATACAATTAAGAGCTTCCCCAACAGATTAAATCAAGAAGAAAGTGAATTTCTTCTTGAAAAACAGATATTTTGAAAAAAGCCAGTTACACAAACCAAAAAGAAAGAATTTAAAAGAATAAAGAAAGCTTATAAGACCTATGATATGCCATTAACCAAGCAAATATTCTCAAGTATTTCTGGTGATTCCAAAAGGAGAAGATAAAGGAAAAATGTTGAAAACCTATTTAATGAAATAATAGCTAAAATTTCACAAGTCTTTAAAGAAATATGGGCATTCAGCCCAAGAAATTGAAAGAACCCCAATTAGATACAATAAAAGACATACTACAAAGCATATTATAAGCAAAATAATAGAAGTGCACAATAGAGAATTTTAAAATCAATAAAAAGCATCAAATCATATATAAAAGAACTCTGATTAGACTAGCATGAGATTTTAGAGTCTGGAAGAGAATAGCATGATATTTTTAGTGTCCTAACAGAACAAGAAAAATATAAACAAAACCTCAAAACACCTGCTAGCCAAGACTGTCATACAAAGCTATCCTTCCGAAATGAAGTAGGAATAAAATTTTTTGCCAGACAAGCAGACACTGAATTTGTTACAACTAAATTGGCCCTACAGGAAATGAATAAGATAGTTCTATATTATAAAGAAAAGAATAGTAACTTAGAAGTGAAGAAAAACATAACAGAGAAAAACACGAAACTACAAAATTTACTAGCAGAACAAAATAGAATAAGAATCACATTTTATCATGACAGAAAATTATGAAACCTCAGAAATAAATGATAGTTGGAAAAGAACAAAGACTGTATAAAACGATCAGCAAATATCTAACAAAGTTGGAGGAGGATGATTGTATCTATCAGTAATAGCCTTGAATGTAAAAGGATTAAGTTCACTCGTTAAAATCATAGATTCATTGAAGGATTAAATAGAAAAACAATTGAACAAAACAAGATTCAACTTTATTCTGCCTAGAAGAAACTCACTGCACTGGTAAAGATAGACATACACTCAAAGTGAAGGATTTGAAAAATGTATAGCATGCAAGTGAAATTCAAGAGAGACCAGAAGTAGTTATAGTCATTTAGGAAAACCTATTTTAAATAAAAACTGTAAAAAAACTAAAATAAAAGCATTACATATTGACTACAGTTCAATTCAGCTAGAAAATACAATTGTGAATATATACTCACCCTATACTGGACCATGTTACCAAAAAGCTAAGACAAAACAAAGAAAGAAAATAAATAAATGTAAAAAGAAAAATGTGGTATGTACTTAGTGGAATATTATTCAACCATAAGAATGAATGAAATCTTTTCATCTGCAGCAACATGGGTGGAATTGGAAGTCATTATGTTAAGTGAAATAAGTCAGATACAGAAAGATAAACACAGTTTCTCACACATCTGTGGAAAATAAAATGTCAATTTAACAGAAGACCACAGTTTAGTAGTGTTCATTGAAGACTGGAAAGAGTAAGAAGGAGAAAGGATGGAAAGAAATTAGATAAGGGCCAACAAAATACAGTTAGGAGGAATTTTTTCTTTTTTGTTCAATAATATATAATATTGCAAAAAAGTTAGAATAGTACACTATCCCAACACAGAAATTATTAAATTCTGAAGATATTTACTCATATTTGATCTTTAAACATTGTATACATGTATTGAATTATGATGCAGTACCTTACCCCATAAAGATGTACAAAAGTTATGCCTCCATAAAAAAAAAAAGAAATAAAAAGGACTGAAAGGATTAAAAAAAGGTATTGATAGTTATGATCTTTGGGAGGGTATGGAGTTGGAAGGTGTGACAAAATGTATTTAACTTTTTTGAATAAAAATTTCTGTCAACTCAAAGAATAATTGGCAAATAGACATTGGATTTTTTTTCATTTTTCTTTTTCCATATTTTTATTAGTGCATATTAGTTGTACATAATGGTGGGATTTGTTGTGACATGCTTGTACATGTGCACAATATAAAAATATAATTTGACCAATATCATTTCCTTTCTATTTTATGGAATATTTTGAGGAGTATTGGCACTGGCGTTAGTTCCACTAGTTCTTGCATTTATTTTTTTTGGAGGACATATACCACATTTTATTTACATTTTAAGACTTACTTTAATCTCAAAATCTCATATCAGTCCACCTATTTCCTTTGAGTTAACTTCACTTAAACTTAAATGCACGGTCTGTTAAAGACTGAAAGCAAATATGTACCATGTCTGTTACATGTAACATGCAGGAACTGTTTTAACAGAAATTCATCAACACCCCCAACATTTTTTATCATAAATACATGCATCAAAATAATCCTGAACATATTTTTGATACTACTTGCGGTCAGCATCTATACCGCTTCAAAAATTACCACAATTTGTGACAATATTCATTGTGCCTCCTGCTTAAACCATTTCAACTGCAGTTCTTTCACCAAGTGAGATGGCGAAGGCATGCCATTTCTTTTTTGCTTCTTGAGATTTTACTTTTCAGGACACACACGTTTCCACTGCCATCTGAGACTTTTTGCCACGCTTTCCTCTTGGAAACCTAAATTCTGTTTCAAGGACTCCAGGTTCATGTTTAAATGACAGTGCCTTAACAAGAGACAGAAAAACTGTGCTGCATTTTCCCCTCTGTTCCCTGAAAACATAATGGGTATACATATATTAGATATATTCCTACAAATGTCTGGGTCATGTTTACCAGCTAGAATGCTTATTTAATGTGTGGGTATTTTGCATTGTGAATTTAATCGAGACATTAATATGAGTAGAAGGTTGTTGATTGAACACAAGTTTGAGATTCACTAAAATGAGCTGTTGTTCATTTGTCCTTCTGGTGACTGTGGAAGCTTCATATTTCCTCTGGACATCATTAGACGTCTTAGCTCTTGAAGAACAACTTTAATGCTATATGAGTTTTGCTATTTTGCGAATACTGGCATGCTCCGTGCATCCACCTTTCCATTGGAACTATTTATTCGGGTCACGTTAATTTTTGTTACAAATCTAACTGATGGAAGAGCTTCTGGATATTAAGGTCCACATTCTACTTGCAGGCTATATATTCAGTTTTCATAATTTGTCCTTGACGGCCCAATAATCATGCCTGTCCACCTTGCAAGTGTCATATCTTCATCATCTTCAAGTCCCCAGTTAATCATGCCATCTCCTACTCTTTTTTGTCCTTCTTCAAGTTCTTCCACAAGCGAAAATTGCGAGGAACTTTAACTCTTATGGTGACTGCCATCTCCTACAGCCCAACGCAGCCCCTATTAGTTCTTCTTTAAAGGTCCCATAGAATTCAGTTGAGCGTATATCTGGTCCTGGGTTTTTCTTTGTTGAAAGGCTTTTCTTCTTATCTTATTGCTTAGTTATCGGTCTGTTTAGGTTTTCTATGTCCTCTTGATTCAATTTTGACAGGTTGTAGGCATCTGGAAATGTATTCATTTTTTCTAGGTTTTCCAATATATTGGAGTAGAAGTTTTCAAAATAATTACTAAAGACCCTCTGAATTTCTGGGATTTCTGTGATGAATTTTTCTTTAAGGTACTCCTTTTAAAGTAGACAGTATGGGGGCTGGAGCAGTGGCTTGGTGGTTATGGCGCTTGCCCAGCATGCGCAAGTACACGGGTTCAAACCCCAGCAACCCACGTACACAACTAAGTGTCAGAGCAACAAAAGCCATGTGAAAAACTCAATAAAAACTGATTCTCTCTCTCTCTCTCTCTCTCTCTCTCTCGCTCTCTCTCTGTCCTTCTCTCTTTAAAAATAAATAAATAAATGAATAAAGTAGACAGTACGTGTCAACTATGCCATCCACAGTACTAATAAATGCAACAACATGAATGGTGGGTGTAGGAGTTACATAATCAAATAGTTCTAAAAGATTATAAAAGTGCAGTTTATTAAGAGAAAAGAAAATGTGAAAGGAAGGTAGAAGAAGGTTTACGATGTTCAAAATGTGAGCAGAGAAAATATAGAGGAGATATAGCAAGTAATAGTTGTGAAGAAGGAAAAAAAAATAGAAAAGTCAAGGGGTAGAGTATGAAAGAACAAGAGAATTTGGCTATTAGTGGGCTAAGAAAGGAGAGGAAGAGAAACAAGAGAACAAATTAAAAAAAACTAACTAAACTAAACCAAAATAAACAAACCAAAAACACCAACCATCAAAAGATAGGACATGGAGAAGTGACTTTAAAACAATAAAAGTTAGAAAAAAAAGAATAGAAAAATTTATGTATATATGCCCATGAACCCATGAATGCAATCAGAGCTCAAAAGGCAGGGGTGTTAATGAATATTGAAAGTATCATCTCCACTGAGGTGACCAAAACAGGTCACAAGAGTGGATGGCCACTGACTATGCCCACCTGTCATTTTATCCATTTCTTCTTGGGCTGTGTACTGAGAGACAGAGACAGAGAAAGAAACCGAGAGCCTGCAAGCAAGTGCAAGTTCTAGGGGTTTTTAACCTTCCTCGAGCTGTCAGTGAGAGTGGGCTAAGACTGAATAGTGCTCTGCTTTCCTTCTCCCCAGGGTAAGGTAGGACGGAATGGGAAGTAGGTCAATTGGAGTTTTTTTTCTGCACAAAGCAGATCAATACACTCCCCAGGTAGAGCTGCTACAAAATTCTATGAAGGGAGTTCTGAGGCTTAGGCTTGGTCAGGCATTATGGGATTTGTCATTTGGTATCTACTCTACAGAGATTAGATCAACACACCACTATAGGGCCAAGCAGATGCCCAACTCTGCTGGCAGTCTGGACCTTAGGAGCCTCCCAAGAATTCTACCCAAGGGGCAGGGGAGCCAATCCTCCATACACTCTGATGCCCATGATCGCCCTTCCAGGGTTAGCCCCTGAAAGTGTTCACACCTGTTCAGATTCAGCTCGTCCTGTAAGCCTGCAGACTCAAGGGGAAAGTGAGTTGGACTCCCCTTCATGTTTTGATTTGAATCACCCTGGTTGCAATCTTCTTTGTGTCTGTTCCACTCAAGTTCTGCTTGGTGCACACTAGCCACTTGCTGCGTCAGTATGGCATTGTCTGGTACAATCTTCAGGGCTCCCATGGCAGCAAGCTGCACCGTGGCCTCAAGATGCCTCGTGCCCCAGCACTCCATTTGCCAACTGAGAAATACAGAGTGCCTTTCCAAGACCACTTTGCTGTGCAATCTCTGGATCAGCTAAGTTGGGGCTTCTTTCCTGATCTACTGGTTTCGTGGTACTAGATCTGTCCATGGGTTTCCTGCAGGTTATCCTTCCCCTCTGTAGTGAGGATCTGCTGCTGCTGCTTCCCTCTACAACCTGTGTGGCTGCAATAACTCTTTCTTGTTCTTTGACCCAATGCACCTGAATTTCCTAGTCTCTAAGAACTCTGACTACCCAGTATTGAATTTCAGTGAAATACCTCTTTCACCCACCTTGTAGAGAAGCAGCAGCCCCTCTGCTTGAACCTTGAGTCATAAAATAACTGGAAATGCCCTCTTACTCTAATCCACCATCTTGAATCTCGGCAATTAGATATTCTGCATTGTTCTAGGGGAGCTTAAAGTTTCCTCTCTCCTAGAGCCATTTATTTACATTTCAGACTAATAAAAGGAAGTTAGAAACCTCCTTTTCTCTTGTTGGAGAAGATTTATCTACATTCACAACAGAAGTCTGCCTTTGTAGCTCTCTCTTTCTGGAAGGCAGAAGGTTCAGCAGTTTATACAGTGCCAAGTTTCATAATTTCAATGTTATTTTTGGACCAAACTCTGCTATACATGCAAGTATATTTAGCTCTCAACATGGTATCCTGTGGCAAACAGTGGCGGAAGAGATTGACACAAGATGCTCTGTGAGAAGGTAGTCTGCTCCCTAATTCAGAGGTTTTGTACTTTTGTAAATGTATTTGTATGTGTGTGCAACAATAGTAGGGTAACTTGTTAGCTTTCAAGTAGAAAAATATCTCATGTTCTTCACAGCTTCAAACTAAAGAGCTGGCCTAATGAGTTTAGTTGACTTCTTTGATGCTTTCTGACATTGAACAACTAGGGATGAAGAAATTATTGTCAGAGGTCATTCCCAATACTGAACTTGTTTTTCTGGGACAACACTGGAATGAAAACTTGGATTGTGTGCCCTGGTAAAGGGAGAAGACACTCCTGTCACAGTAGAGGTCCTGTGTAAGTGGAGGAGGCCTGAACTGGCTGAGCTACCAGTGGATCCCATCTGCATTTCTACAAAGTGATTAGTCTAAATTTTGTCTTTCTATCATCTCAGCCTCTTCCGAGAAAAATAATTAGGAATATTTTGGAATGGAAACACTGGAGCCATGGCTCAGAGGTTACTGTTCTTGCCTGGCATGCGCAAGGACACGGGTTTGAACTCCAGCACCACATACACAACAAAGTGTCAGAGAAACAAGGGCCATATGAAAAACTAAATTGAATTAATTCTCTCTTGCGCTTTCTCTCTCTCACTGTCTCTCTCTCTTTAAAAAAAATAACATTTTAGAATGGAACTAAAATTCTTACTGAGCCTTCTTGTAGGCTGTCCTCAAAACACACTCAGGTGAACATACTCCAGCCCTCTCTCTCACATCCAAAAGGAAATTTTTATTTTTATTTTTTTTATTGAGAGACTTATTATAGAACCACCATACAAGTTTTTAACAAAATAATATAAAATGTGTATATATTCTGGATATTAGAATTACCCCCAAGAGTCCCCCCCCCCAATTACCCACGCTTATCCCTCCCTTCCCCTTCCCACAATATCTCTAAAAAGTATTATGTTGTATAACATTACACCTTATCTGGATTTAACACATGATACTAGATGACCTCTCTCAATGGCCAGGGTCTAGTTCCAGCCTCCACAAATGAGTGGAGACATTCAACCCTTGGTTCTCTGGGTTAAGCTGATTTTACTCAGCATAATTTCTTCCATAGCCATCCATTTACCTTCAAAGGCTGCAATATCATTGTTTCTAATTGCTGTGTAGAATTCCATGGTATAAATGTACCACAGTTTTTGGATCCATTCTTCCAGTGAGGGGCATCTGGGTTGTTTCCATAGCCTAGCAATAGTAAATTGTGCTGCTATGAACATAGATATTGCTGTGTCACTATAATATGCTGATTCTAAGTCCCCAGGAAAGATACCCAGGAGTGGAATAGCAGGGTCATATGGTGGATTCATCCCTAGTTTTTTGAGGATTCTCCACACTGCTTTCCAAAGGGGTTGTACCAGTCTGCAGCTCCACCAACAGTGTGTTAGTGTGCCTATCTCTCCACAACCCCTCCAGCATCTATTATTGTTTATTTTCTTCATCTTTGCCATTCTGACTGGCATAAGGTGATATCTTTATGTGGTTTTCATTTGCATTTCTCTTAACAGTCTTAATCTTCTACTGGAATATATTGGACAAGAAAAGAAGTATAGCGAGCATGAAATTCTGTATTCTCATTGTGGACATAATTGAAGCATTGAGTTTGTAGCCCACTCTTTCCTGTTAGCCATTTTTTTCCTGTGGATGGAATAATTCCTTTTGTTGTTTACATTGGATTTCAGGGTCTACCAGCTTTAATTTTTATCTCACAGATTTGATCCTAATTATTTTGCATCTCTAAGTGCACTTTTCTAATTTGTTAAGATTTGGTCTATTCTTATGATAGTGACTTCTGTTCAGTTTTCTGCATTAACTCATTTATCCAAACATTCTATTCTACGCCAGTACTATCCAACAGAACTTCCTGTACTGATGGGAATATTCTATAACGGGCAGCATCCAGTAAGTAGTCATTAGCCACATTTGGCTAGTAAGTATTGAAATGTGACTTACATGATCAAGGAACTGCATTTTAGTATTCTTTAATTATAACTAATTTAACCACATATGGCTAGTGGCAACCAACATGGAGAGCAAAATTTTCCACACTTATAACTTCCTTCCTTACTTAAAATTTTTTTCTGGTTCTGTGATAACTCCTAAATAGAGGATCCATGATCCCAGATCAAGTCTACCTGCATCCAAAGCTCTGTGAGTCCATATTTAATTGGGAGGTGGAAAATGGCAGGCATAATTTCAACTTTACTACCATTCTGTATAACCTTGTGCAAACAATCTCACCTGCCTGGTTTCAGTTTCTTTATTTACAAAATATAGGGATTGAATTCAATGATTTCTAAATTCTCCTGTAGCTTTAGCATTCTAATACTCTGATACTCAAATTGCCCTTCATTTCCTCACGGACTTTAACATGTCACAATGTGATTTTGAAAAAAGTATGAGGGGCTGCCTCCCTTTTGTTCTGGTTTCCCCTGCTCTCTCTTTTGTTCCATGAACCACAAATGGATTTGATTTGTGTAGCAATAACTTTCTTGGTGCTTCTCTGTGGGTCAAACATTAAAAAGGATAGATAACTTTCTTCCAAAAATGTTAAAAATACATTTTTCTTTGAAACACATGAACACACAGGTGATTCCAGTACTTTAAGAGTGATGCTTGCCAGCAACATAAAATGTCAGATAATTGCTTTCCTGGAGTGGAAGTTCACTACTTACTACAGGGCCAGGGGCCAGGAACCAGTCACAAGGAGGATTTTAAACAAAATTTCAACAGTACAACAAAATAAAAGTATGCTATTTGAAAAAATATGGGAAGAAAAGTACTTTATTTTGCTCATATTAAGGAAACCCCGATGAAAATCTGCTTAGCTTAGAAAGAATACATGGAAGGAAACAGCCATTGTCTGGGAAAGAGGGGATGAAGTCTTATCAGAGAGGGAAGATGAGAGATGGCCAGTGTTTTCTGGAAGAGGGTGTAAAAGTAAATCTTCTAGATACTTATTCTTTTTTTCCTTTGTGTTTTCTTTTATTACAAAAGAAATATGTACTTAGAGTAAAAAGTCAAATTCTGAATAAATTTATAAACTAAAACTTCATAGGTCCTTGGTCATAAAAACTGATACAGATACACACAGACATACATGAGTCTTTCTTCTTTTTCTCTTCTTCTCTTTATTATTTTCTTTCCACCTTCCTTCCTTTTTTCCTTCTTTACAATAATCAGTTATACTTTAAATATTAATCTATAACAAGTTTTCTTTCACAATTCATCATGGATTTCTTTCCATATTCATATATATGTTTATTATGTAAATGTATAATATCTATGCATTTATTATATCATTATAAATATATAAAATATATGGAGTATGTATGTCATTTATAAATTATTTTCTCTTATAGTGAAGTTATTATTTTAAGTAGTGAGATAATATTTCATAACATGGATGTACAACCGTTTCCATATTGAAGGACAATTTTATGTGTGTCAGAAAAAGAGGGATGAACAATGTCAGCCATATATTCATACATGATATTGAAATTGGAAGATTTGGATTGGCAGAAGCAAAAACTAGCTTAGGCATCTCAAGGGATTATGCAGCCAGGACAGTCTTTGATGATAAATCATTCAAATGGTGGAAAAAGAAAAAAAATTCTAACATCATCAAATCACAGGATGAGACAGCTGAAAGAGACTTAAAAATAACTACATCTAGTCCTCTGATTTTACTAAGGAGGAAATTTGACCTAGAGAGTTTGTCTTCCTCAAGGTCACATAAATAGTAAAGTGTCATGGTCTAGGTCTTTGGTTCTGTACTAGCCTTCTTTAAAGAAAGAAGTAATAAATGGATATTATAAGCTTGCTTGTGATCAGGTGCTGAAGGGTCTCTTCCTCTGGGTTTTAGCTAACCTCATGCAGGTTTTAAGGCCCTATACAGCTTAACCTCCATTCTTATCATTTCTCCAAACACTTTTCCCTTTATCCCGTACTTACACAGATTATTTTGGCATCCATGCATTTTTTCCATTTCAAAGATCTTTCATAAGCCTCTTCTGCTGTCTGGGGAATGCAGCAATCCAGGTTAAAAGCCTAGGTTCCAACACCTGCTTCTTTACCTCATTCTAGTTGCGAGTAGCTTGGGCAAATTAATTGACCCTCTCCTAGCTTCAATTTTTCCGTCTGTAATGGCAAGAATAATAGCTTCTACTTGACACTGTTGTTATGAGGATTATAGATAATATAACCCGGTTTGGTGGCACATGCATGCCTGTAATCCCAGCAGTTTGGGAGGCCAAGGCAGGTGGATCACGAGTTCCAAGGGAGCTTCAGCAACTTAGTGAGGCACTAAGCAGCTTAGCAAGACCCTATCTCCAGATAAAAAATAAATAAATAAATAAAATTAAAATGATTGCTGATGTGGCTCGGTGGTTAAGCAACACTGGGTTAAGTACTCAGTACCAAAAAAATTTAACTAAGTAAATTGTAGTCAAATATTAAGTAATATGAGGTTAGAACTTTGCAACTGTACTGGGTGCTCAATACAAATAAAATGTCCCTCATGTGCGATAAAAGATTGGATAGGAAAACAATGAGAGGGTCCCATGTCAAAGAGCTTCCTCCCTCCTTGGCGATCAAAATGTACTCACTACAAAAGCTTTAGAAATGCAAATATAAATGAAGGCAAGTTAACGGAGAACAGATGATATGTTGAGGACACTGACTCAGGTGTAATGAAATTGCTACAGTGGGCAAAACGATTCATGGAACAACTACAATGGTACCACATTTTATCTCCATTTTGCAGATTAAGAAACTAGTTCAAAGTCTTGTCCTCGGATATAAAAATGGTAAATGACAACCAGGATTCAACTGGAGTTCTGACTTTGAATACTCCTACACTTTATCGAATAATGCAGGAAAGTTCTCAAAATTTCTCTTATATTTAATTTTGTTATATTTTGGGTTTTAATCAGATGTCAATGATAATGAGGAAAAGCATTCTGATTTATGAGAGTTGATGAGTACTGGATCTGCATAAAGTAATATAATTAATGAATTAAGTAGGAGTTCAACTTCCTCTTCAGCTCAGGAATTTTTATCAGACTAAGCTTTACACTAGAAGAAGCATCTTAGGCTCTTGAGTAGAAGAAGACTTGGAGAACCAGCCTCGATTTCTTGCTTCACCAGTGCTCTGTGCAGGTCTCACGTTCACACTACTGTTTGATCAAGTCTCTCACAACCCCAGTCAGGGAACACAATAGACAGCTTTTCTCTTATTCATGACTAGACCATGTCTTCCTCAATGTTCAAGGAAGCGCTTCCAAATTCCATTAAAAGCCATAACTCAATCAACAAGAAAAAAATTTAGTGCAGCCATTAAATATCTTATTTAAAAATGTATATGGGTCCACTAGCCATAGCACCAAATTTGCTCCTCACAGAGTCATCCCAAGAGCTACATGGAGGCTCATGACCCCATTTGTGAACTCTCTAGACATAAACTGTTCATATTAAACAGATGTGTAATAAGATGGAATATTAATCCTTGCAAAAACTTCCCCTCTACTGATCAATTGGTCAGATCAGACCAGACACTTAAAAGTGTTTTCAGATCCATCTGAATATAAAGTCTGCTTTTGCTGTACACAGGGTAACGAGAAATGGTTAGAGTAATAATGTCTTCCAAGCTTCAGACCCATCCAGGAGCAACATATCGAATTCCACTCTCCATAGCCCCAGAAGTTTGTTCAAATTCAGGCTATTGTATGTTAATTTGCTTTGATTGCTTTTAAATCAAGACAATTTAACTTTGACTGAAGAAAAGCCTTTTATATTCATAGAAAAATGAAATTCAAAAACACCTTCGGGCTCACCCTGTCTAATATCCTTTCAACTTTCTAAATTAGTAAGGATGGATAGGACTACTGACAGTTTAAACATATTTCCAATTTTTAAAGTTATGGAATAATTCAATAGCATAGCAAACTTTAGATTTAACGAACACTATCTTTCTGACATTTTTCCTCATATTTAAAAAAAAAATAGGGCTGGAGTGGTGGCTCCGCAGTTACTGTGCTTGCCTGGCATGCGCAGATACAAGGGTTCAAACCCCAGCACCCACATACACAACTAAGCGTCAGTGCACCAAAAGCCATGTGAAAAACTCAGTGGAAATTGATTCTGTCTCCTCTCTCTCTCTCTCTTTCTCTCTCTCTCTCACTGTCCTTCTCTCTTTAAAAAATAAATAAATAAAATAAAATAAAACCTTACTGACCCAAGTGCACATATACATAGACACATACATTGATTTGCCTTATTTGCATATGTGTTTGCTCATGTGCATGTAGTATTGCTTTCTGTTGTAAATTTTGCATAAACAGCATCACAGAAGTACATATGTATTTGCAATTTGACTTTTTCACTCTTCATCATGTATTTTTCCAGTTTTTCTTAACACATATTATGCTAACATATTTATTTTGCTCTTTTAAATTATTATTATTTTATTTCCTGTAGATATGTAAGGTGAATATGTAACTTTTTATGCAAAGCAGACCCATTTAAAAAATTAAAACAGGTTTAATTAATAATTACACCAATAAGGGGGCCTAAATGAAGACTGTCCTGGGCAAACCAGGATGTAGGTTCACCCTGAATATGCTACAAATGACATACATTTCTCTTGGCTGTCATTAGATTATTTCCAATTTTCAGGTATTATAAGTAAGGATAATGCTTTCTGGTGCATAAGTAAAAGCTTTTTCTCCATATTGTAATGTAAATTTTAAGCTGTAGCTATGAATACTTTTCAGTTTTCTAGGTGTTGGCATAATATTCTCCATATTTATATCTGCATGAGTTATGCATAGGAATTCCCTTTCTCCACATTCTCACCAACACTTGTGGAATCACTTGGGGGGATGATTTCATCTTAATTTTGATTTGCTTTCCCCTGATTGACATTTAAGTTTTGTGTTTGCTGGCCATTTGGAGTTCCTCTTCTGGTAAACCTACTTTATACCTTTATATATTTGAGTGATATACAGCTTTTTATTTTTAATCCTATTTGAAAATATCTCTCTTTTAAGTGAGTAAGGCAATTTACATTTTCTGTGATTTTACATTTATTTCACAGTATATATTTTTCTTAATCCTGCTAGAGATTTATTAATATTATTAATCTTTTAAAGCATTTAGATTTTGGTTATCAACAAACTGGATGAGAATTACTAATAATATGAGTTCCAATACATGAGCATGAATATCTCATTTACTTAGATCTTTAATTTTTCTCAGCAATTTTTTATTATCTTTATTCTTCATATTTATATTTTTTGATGTTATTTCAATGGGTATTTTAGAAATTTTTTAAAAATTATCTTATTTTTCATCTGGTTTTTGTTTCTCTGACAGTTGTGTATATGGTGCTGGGGTTTGAACCTGGGTACTCACACATGTCAGGCAAGCGCTCTTCTGCTAAGCCACCTCTCCAGCCTGATATTTTAAAATTTATTTTCAACTTGTTGCTGATTTGTAGAAAGACAATTGACTTTTATACTTTTATCTTATGTGAGATAATTTAGTAATAGCAACTTTGTTAAATTAACTCATTAGCTGAACTAGATTTGGGGAATTTTTTAAAGGTACAAAACAAGATTATTTATGACTAAAAGTAGTTTTGTTTTTTCTTTTCCAATTCATATACTTTTTTGTACTTTCCTTCTTGTACCAGAAGAAAAAGGTGAATGAATGTCATGAGAACAATACCCATGCCTTGTTTCTGACCTCAAAGAGTGTTTAACATTTTCAGTGTTACAACACTAAATATGCTATCTGTACTTGTTTGTAGATGGCATTTATTGAATTAGATAAATTCTCTTATTCCTAATTTCCTTAGAATTTCTGTCATGAACACATGTTAAATTTCATCAAATATTTGCATCCAGTGAGATAAACACACTTCCCCCCTGTTTTACTCTGTTTGCGAGGTTAATTACATCAGTTCATTTTGTTTTTCTGAGTGTTAAACAAACCTTGGAATAAAGCAACTCTGTTTGATTGTAATTTATTTTACTTACATATTGGTGAATTCTATTTGTTAATATCAGGTTTAGGATTTTTGTATTTATATTGAAGACTGATATTGACCCTCGACATTCCTTTCTTGTAACACACTTGTTATATTTTGGTACTAAGGATATTTTTACCTCATAAAATTAATTGAGAAGTTTTCCTTTCTATTTTCTGTAGAGGAAAAGTCTATGTAAGATTCATATTCTGTCTTAAATATTTGGAATAGTCAGTTATGTTGTTTCTTCCTTGATGAGTTTTCTTGGGAGTTTATCAATTTTTAAATCTTTAAAAAATTAGAATAGTTGATTTTTATTGTATATTTTTTCTATTTCATTTTTATTAGCCTTTTATGTTTTTTCCTATTTTTTCAGTATTGATTTTCTCTTCTTTTTCTAGCTAACTTAGAATCTTAGATTACTGATTTTCAACCATTCTTAGTTTCTATCGTATATGTTGAAAGGTAAAAGGTTTTATCTAAACTTTATTTATAATCCATAATTGTTGATGTTATATAATCATTAACATTCAGTTCAAATACACCTTAATTTGTATATGTAAAGCATATATATTACATGTTAGAAGTATGTTGCTTAATTTCCAAAAATTTGGACATTTTCTAGTTCTAACAGTAGTTAAATGCTTTCAATTAATTGACCTTAGTTGAGATTCACTTTTTGTACTAGGGTATGCTGTCTTTTAATAACTGTTCCATGTGTACTTGAAAATAATATTTGTTCTGGTGGTATCAAGGGCCCTATACAAATGAAAACTGCTTATTTGCTTAATATTGATCAATTTCTTTATCCTTAATAATTTGTTTTCTGTTTTTTTCCTATCAATTGTTAAAAGAGATACACTAAACTCCAAATTTGTGGATCTTTCTCTTTTTCCATTTAATTGTATCTATTATTTGCTTTATATATATTTGAAGCTATGTTACTGGATGCATACAAATGTGTATCTTCCTTTTACATTGATCCTGTTTTCCCAATGGAATGTTCATCTTTCTTTCCTAGCTATATTAATATCTTTTTGTCTAACCCTTTACTGCCAACCAAGTATGGTCCTCCTACTTAAAGTGTTTTTAAATAAAAAAGAATCCAATCTGATGATCGATGACTTTCTTGAGGTGGTATACTTATCCTTAAAGTAGTTGGGTTTAAATAAATCACTTTGTTGTATTTTCCTATCTATTCTTTTTATTCTCCCATAGCTATCTATTTTAGATTAATCAAAAAGTTTATTATTCCATTTTATCTATTAACTACACAGTCTTGAAATAATTACTTTAGCAATTACCCAAGAGTTAAAAATATGCATTACAGTAGTTTCATTCTGTTAGTCTCCCCCTTAAATCTGGACTTTGTGCTGTTGCTACTACCGTCTTTCTTTTACATATGTTATAAGCTCCACAAGATTCTGTTATTAATTCTGCATTACATAGTCAAAATTATTTTGCATTTATCCATGCATTTACCACTCCTAGTATTCTTCATTTCTTCTCACAGATATGTTCTTCCATCTGGGAGCATTTCATTTAGGCTGAGAAGAAAATCCTTTTAGCTTTTATCACAATAGATTCTCTTCGGTCTTGTTTATTTGCAGTTGTCTTAATTTTACCTTCTAAATTGAATAAATATTCAAAGTGAACATTTTCTCTGGGAATAGAAATCTAGATTAGCATTTTGTTCTATTTGGCTTTCTTTCCACTCTTTAAACATGCCATACTTTTGTCTTTTGACTTCCATAATTTCCATTGGAAAATTAGTTACCAGCCACATTATCGATTGTTTAAGGTGTTCCCTTACTATCCCACCTCACTGCTGGATGGTTTGAGACTTTCTGTCTTTGGTTTTCAGCAAATGACTCTAATGTGTCTACAGAAATTTTACTTGTATTTCTTGTCCTTGGGGTTCACAGATATTCTTAAATATGAGGTTTGAGGTCCATCATCGATTCTTTAGTGTTCTCAACCATGTCATCAAAAATCATTTTCCCATATCTTGTGATTCTAATTACATATATATTAGACTATTTCACTGCCCCACAAATCTTTTGTGTTGCCTTATTTCTATTTCTGTACTTCAATTTTTGTATTGGCTGTTGATCTGTCTTTGAATTTAATAATCCTCTCTTCTGCTATGTTCTGTGTTTTATAAAACTCATCCTGATTTAACTTCAGATATTATAATTCTTAATTCTAAATATTTTACTTGATTCTTATTCAGCTTTCTTTGTTGAGAATTGTTTGTCACCCCCCCCCCCTTTTTTTTTTCTGCTGTGACCAAAAGACGGGACAAGGACACTTTGAAGGAGGAAATGTTTATTATAGTGCTAATGGTTTCAGAGGTCTTAGTTCATAGATGGCTGAATATATTCCTCAGGGTCCAAGGTGAGGCGAGGCAGAACATGATGGAGGATGAGTGTCTTAAAGGAAAGCAGCTCAGGGCATTGCACCAAGCAGGAGAGAGAGAAAGAGAGAGAGAGAGAGAACTCTTCTCACCAGAAAAGAATATAAACCCCAAAGCCACACCCTCAGGAACCCTCCTCCTCCAGCCACACCCTACCTGCTTACTGTTGCCACCAAGTTAATCCCTATCACAAGATTAATGCACCGATTAGGTTAAATCTTTTATAACCCAGTCATTTCATCTCCAAACTTTATGCATCATCTCGTACATGAGGTTCATATCTAAACTATAACCAAAAAAAATTTTTATCTCTTTTGTCCATCTTTTGCACTATTTTCTTTCAACTATTTGCACTGGTTGTTTTAGAGTCCTGCTCTGCTAATTTCAGTATCTGGGTCTTGAGCCAATCTGCTGCTATTGTTCACATTTTCCTGCCTCTTCACCTGGCTTACATTTTTATTATCTGCCTGACATTGGGTGTAAATGATTAGTGACTCCATATGACAATGAAACCTTTTTTTTTCTGGAGAGAATTCCCGGTTTTGTTGGTTAGGTAGATAAAGTAAGATTATGGTGACCTGGTGCTGTTATTAACTTGGAGTTTTACCAAGATCAGTCTATCTGGGATTTTGTTTGAAAACCTGACAGATCCTGAAACACTCTGTGAGATTCAGTTTGGGCCCAAAGAGTTTTTGAACTTATCTTTTTAACTTCTTCCTACATGCACCTTCGCAATATAGCAATTATTTTGAGTCCCCTACTTGAGGGGATTTCATCTCCTAAATTCTTCAAGATGACAGAGATTTCACCAGTTTTTGAAAATTTTCAACCCAGCTCCCTAGCCTCCCTTGAGGCTCTAGAAGAGCAAGTGTACTGTTGGGGAAACTGGCCATGTATTTCGATTATTTAAAATTCCTGTCTACAGTTCCACTCCTTTCACCCTTAGTCGAGTTTCTCTGCCCAGGCTAAGCCATATTTTTCATACCCACTTGAAACTGGCATGAGCCTTAAAGAAATTGCCAGGTGATTGTCAGCTCACCTGGAAATTACTCCCTGCGAGTTTATGTCTTCTACTTTTTTTTTTTAATTTCATGTGTCTTTGATTTTTTTAAAAATGATTTTTATAATTGATTTCTTCTAATTCTTGTAGTGTATGTATCAATCCAAAAGGATCAACTACATCTCTCCTATAAGCGGAAGCCTATATAGTTATATTGTTAACATCTTTCATGCATTTTTTTCATCTTTATACTTTTCCTTTCAGGTTTTCCCTTTTATATCCTTTCCTATCTTTGCTGATTTAATTTTTGTTTAGTGTATAAAGGTAAAATCATTTATTCTAAGGGGCAGGGCACAGGGCAGTTTGCCCTGGAAAGGAACAGCCAATCAAGATGCTGGCAGACAAGCTCCAATGGATTGACGGGTCCACCAGCCAATCTCTGAAAGGCCAACCCCATCAACTCCTCCCATTTAACCAATAAAACCAGCTGCCTGGTGAAAGTCCAGAGCCATTTTCTCCTGCATGCCACTTCCTTTGCCCGCTTGCTGGTCATTTCCCCTGCTTGCTGTAGCCGCATAGGTGATTTTGGCCTGAGAGTCGCACATTCCATTAAAGGGTTTTTGCTCAGCTGTTCTTAAGGATGGCTACCTCTTTGAGCAGTCGTGCATGGATTTATACTCATAGTTTCTGATTTTTTACACTTCTATCCTTCTTCTTTCTGCTATTTTGAGGAAAATATAAGTCCTTTGCATTTTATATATGGAGACACCTATGGTTAGTTGGTCTGTTTGTTCTCCTTAAGCAATCTATCTTTATGAAGCACTGAAAATTTTCTTCCAGGACACTGTTGTTCTATTAAAGTAGACTTGTGTTACCATATACTTCTGGGATCAAACAAAAGCAGGAAAACTTGGGGTGAAAAATTCTTTTCATTTTTGTCTTTGACTTGAGTGTTTCATTAATCTGAGAACACATATTTCTTCAATTTTGGAAAAACCTCATCAATTATATGGATATTGACTCTTCCATTTTCTCCATAATCTCTCTTTATAAATATGTATTTGACATTTTCATTCAGTTCTCCACATCACTTAACTTTCCTTCATATTTTCAAATTTATCTCTACTGTTCAAGTTTACCACTTCTTTCTTCCACTGTTTCTATTTAAGTCTATTAAGTATTTGTTTTTATACTTTTATTGCTTTGAGTTCCTATGTCAAATCCATAATGTGAAAAACTGATTAAATGTTGTCAACATCTCTTTTAGCCCTTATGCCCAAAAGTTCAAGGTTGGCTGGATTTTTCACACTACTTTTTCTGTGTGGAACATCAGTCTCACACAACTTTTTTGCATCTCTAGAAAATTCTATAACAGTCAGATTCTCATTTAAAACATGCTGATGCATTAGAAGATATTTATGCAACATTAGGTCTTCTTGGAAAACTCTGGAGTTCAATATTAGGAATTCAGGAAGATAAATTTCAACGGATGAGAAGAATAAATGATAAAGGGAATCATTTTCCACCAGCCAAAGCAGAGTTAGTACTGACCAATCTCTACCCTGGGAAATCTGAATCTTTTAAGACAAAGAAAGCAAAGGAGAGGCTGAAGAAGTCCAATTCCAGGTACTAGATTAGTTTGAATGCTAGCAGTCAGTCTTAATTGTCTCCTCTTGAGCACTCAATACTTGCATTCATGTTGCCTGGCCCCAGGGACGCAGAGCAGCCCACTGTCCCCATTGAAAGGAAATGAAAAATCGCCTGATGCTAAACAGACCTCCGTTAGCAGCCATAGCCATCTAAGCGCTGTGTCCTGCAGAGTGATTAATGATTGTTCTTTTCCTTTGCATTTAAGAGCAATGCATTGCAGAAAGGAAGGGAGAAAAATAGAATGAAGAACGGGGATGAGGAAAAGAGTGGACAAAATAGAAAAGTAAAAAAGAATAGATTATATGAGAGAAGAGAGAATAAGTAATTTCTCAATATAAAACAGAGAACTGGCCAGAACTACGATTTTTTTAAAGAGAGAGTCAATTTTATTTATTTTTTATTTTTTCCTGCTTTTTTTTGCCCTGACACTTAGTTATATATGAGATGCTGTGATTCAAACCTGTGTCCTGAGCATGCCAGACAAGTGCTCTGCCACTAAACCACCTTTCCAGTTTCAGATCTATGATTTTCTAGTCATATGGAATTCCACCTCTATCATAACAATGTCATGTTATTAGGTGTAATCTAAATCTACTGAATGAATCACTCTCTTGAAAACAGTAAAGGGGAAGATGCTCTGTATCTACTTATGCTTTTAAGTCATTGCTCTCTGACCTCAGAAAGAAATGAAGCTTCATCATAACTCTGTTCAATTGTATGTCAATGGTTATATTTTTGGAATTTAAATACACTGGGAGAGGTAAAGATTCAGTGGCAGTGGTGTATGGCACATTCACAACTTTTTCTTCTTCTCTGCTTTTTCTAGCACTTCTATTTCTTATTGACATATTTGTGTGTGTGTGTGTGTGTGTGTGTGTGTGTGTGTGTGTGTTTGAGGGATATGAAGTTGCAACATCTGTCATCTCATTTATTGACATAGTTGATTTTCCAGATCTGACTGCCTAGGCCAGTGTCTGCTTTCTCCTTATCTCCCCTCCAGTGTGTTAAATGGCTCTGTAACATAGAAAAATATTTTTCCAGAGGCTTATGCTTTATGCAGACTGGTGTTTTTTTTCTTTTTTCTTTTTTTAACAACATCAGCCTAGGTTAAAATTATAAAAGCTATTTACCTTCTTCATTTTCAGGATCTGCCCTAGACATGCATGCAGGGGATTCTTAACAATTCTCTATTAGGCTCTTGTTAATATAGGCCCCATTTACTGGGGTTTGAAGGCTTGTTTCAGAGATGACTCCTGGTAAGCATTTTGCAGAGGAACTTGGCAGGAGAAAAGGGGAAAGGGTTACTTAGAGATATTGGTGCAGTTAAGGTTTCAAGGAGTAAGTAACCAAGAATCAAAACTCATACACCTGAAAGCAAGCAGGTTTACTTGACTGGAGGAGAAAATAAATATAGGTTAAGGATAAACCATAAATAATAACAGTTAGCCTGGGAATGTAGCTCAGAGGTGGGGCACTTGCCTAGCAAGTGTGAAACCCTGTATTTAATCCACTGTACTGAAAAAAAATAAAGCATAAATAAGACCAGAAATACCAAGAGATGTTGGTAGGCAGTATGAAGCATTCAAATTTAATTTTAAAAAAGACAACAGAAAATCATGTAAACTTCTGGAAGCCTATTAGTAGATCAAAGAGGAGACCAACAAGGCATGGAATCAAAATGTCTGAGAAGGAATATTCTTTCTTCTGTATAAAGGGTAGCCAGAAGGGTTGGCAGATGATAAGAGAAACAATTTTGATTTTGTAATATTCTAGGTGCCATGTGATTAGAGAAGACCCAGACTAGAATGTAGACTGGGGAGCCAAAGGGATGATGGCTCTAAAGTATGTTTGATGTAGAGAATTGGAAGGAATTAGAGATACATTAGTGATAGAGGTGTTGGAGGAAGAAACTGAGAATACTATAAGATGCTGAGCCAAGGAGTAGGATGGTGGCATGCCATTGACAGGGAGGGAGTGCAGGTCCTGTCTATGCTGCAGCATGAGTCTCTTTGCCACCTCCTTATTAATGCAGGTTTTATGACACAGGTGTAATAATTAACCCAAATGGCTAGCAGATGTGGCTATCCATCTTTGGGCATAGTGGCCTCCAAACAGTCTTCCAATCAGCAAATTCTCAAGTAAGGCCAAAGAAAATTAAAGAAAATAAATTCTGTTGATATATTTATGGAGGCCACCTGGATAGAAACGTGACAGCTTAGACCTTGCCTGGATGCCAAGCAACTAAAGAAAGGTCACAGCCCCTGGAACAATAGGGCTGGGAAAGCTAAGGCACAGACATGGAGCAGAAATGTTCAGTCTCCTCTCAAAAGAATTTAAAATGGAACTTTATTTTGTAGTGAAAAACGTTGCTAAAGTCTCTTCCTGTATCCTGCAAAGAAACCTGCCTTTGTTCCTTGACAAGAATCTCACCATTTTCTTTAATTACACTCTCTACTCTGACTCAATCAATTAATGAATGACGGCTTTGTTTAGATATAAGTCATTTTCTCTTCATTTCTCCTTCCAATTTTCTAAATCATCTCTTATCATTGTAGCTACTCCATAGCTTGTCTTCCCACCCATACTCTTTCCCCTCTCTTGTCAAAGCAATAATTCTAAGTTGCATTTTTGGTCGTATTGTTTAACTGTTTACCGAGTATCACTTCCCTATTGCCTACTAAATAAAATCTAAGCTCTTTTGCTTATTGTTGCTGTCTCTGTGTAAGTTAGATAGAGTCTCATTGCATACAATCGGGATCTCTGCTACATGAGCCTCTGCTTTAGACATACTAATTAATCCAAACCCTTCAAAATAATTCCTGTCCTTTCTTTGCTGCTTACATACTGCTTAGATGACTGAAAACTGCCCCTTCTTTCTCCACATCTGCTAAATACCATAATCTTACACTTTTAGCACAAACTTGTAGCCTACTTCTATGTATTTGGCCATTTAACAAATATTTATTAAATTGAAACTTTGTGCTGGGCACTGACACAAGTTATAATACAGTAATGAAAAATAGGCAAAGTCATTGCTTTCATGGGCTTTTCCTTCTAAATGGGAGAAATGACAGAAAATAAGTAAGTCAAAGAAAATGAATGTAGTAAATTAAGATAATGAAAAGATCTGTGAGGGAGTGTCTTGCTTTCTAAGATGAAGTAAGCACATTCTACCCTGTTTCATCCAGTAAAGCTTAGACAGAATGCATAAAGCAACAATTTCAGAATTTTAAAAAGTAAATGACCATAGACATATTTGAGAAGAATACAAGAATTTTGAATATCACCAAAGCAGCAATTTGATTACCATTTTTTTCCTCCAGTATCTTCCAGACTAAACTGAACTGCACTATGAATCCATAAGCTTTCCTGGAGAAAACTCTAGGAAAAATCTTCAATTTCTGGCTCAAGAAATGGGAAAAAGCAAATAATAATGCAGAGGGAAGGAGTGCAGAAATGTTCTATTTTTTCCCCCTCTCATTTTTTCTTTATCTTCCATTTCCTTATTTTCAGTACCCAACAAGCACACAGTGGCAGTGACAGTCGAAGGTCATGGAACCCACAGGAGACTAAACTTTGAAGACAATCATCACTCCTCACAGTTCACTTGTGCAGTAGTTCCAAGAGGGTAGGGTCAGTATCTTCTGCATAATTTTTCTCGCTATTTTCCTTATGCTGGGCCTTATGCTGTCAATAAATAAAATTTATTGACAGAGTAGAAAAACTACAGTACCAGTTTTCTAGCCAGAGCACCGAAAAAGAGGAGCTCCAAGAATATGGAAAGTACCAGGGTCTGTTCAGACAGAGGGAATCAGAAAAGCTATTTCCAATGGTATGGATTACTAAGCTTACTCCGTAGCTCTGCACACATGGACCTGATCACAGTCAGATATTAAAGACTCTGAGAAGTCAACTAACAGATATACACTGTTTCAGATCCCAGACTGGCAACTGGTGTTGCACACAAAGGACAGGTCCAAATGGCACTGTAATGGCTTTGAAAACTGAACTGATGTTGGAACAACCAGCAATATAAAGTGCATTGGAAATTGCAAGCCGAATCTAACCAGTTCAATTGTATACAAAAGCAAAAATATCAACATTTTCCATAGGACTTATATGTCTCATAACATTATGCTCAAATTTTCTAGGATAATATCCAAAATTATTTGACTTAAGAACCAGGAATATCTCAAATTGCATGAGAAAAGACAATCGATAGAGGCCAAAGCTTAAAAGACACAGATGTCAAAATGGTCTGGCAAAGACTAAAAGCAGCTATTCTAAAAACAGTTCATCTCCAAGCAATTGTGAATCCTACAGAATAATAGAATATCAATGCAAAAAAAACCAGAAAAAAAATAAAGAAGCAGCTTTGGAAAATGTAGGATTGATAAATATGAAAATGAGAACTTTTTTTGAAAAGGCTCTCAGGACAGGTTCAACAGCAGAGTGAAAATGACAGAGAAGTCAGAAAACTTAAAAGTAAATTAACGGAAAGTACATAATATAGAAAACAGAAAGAAAAAAAGACTGAAAAAGTAAATCAGCAGTGCCTTAGGGACCTGAAGGACAATAACAACAACAACAAAAAAAAAATCTGATATTCTGAAATTTGATAGAGAAAAAAGGATACAATGCTGAAAAAAATTAAAGATATAAAAGCCAAAAACTTCTCAAACATGTGTCCACAGATTGAAGAAGCTGAGTGAACTGTAATCACAATATACCTAAAAAGGGTCTGGAGCGGTGGTGGCTCAGTGGTTACAGTGCTTGCCTGCCATGTACGAGGACGCGGGTTGGAACCCCAGCACCACGTATACAACAACATATCAGAGCAATGAAAGCCACACGAAAAACTAAGTAAAGTTGATTTGGTCTTTCTCTCTCTCTCTCTCTCTCTCTCTTAACAAAAAAAGAATATACCTAAAGAAATCTATGTCCAGTTATATTATAAGAAAACTGTGAAAATTGAACAAGAAGAAAAAAACATCTTGAATGCAACCAGACAAAAAAATAATGTATTCTCTTTAGCACTACAATAATTTGAGAAATTTATTAAAATCTACAAAGGCCAGAAAAAAGTGCTACATTTTTGATACCCAACAGAAAAAAAACTGTGAACTCAAAATTCTATACACAGTTAACATATCTTTCAAGAATGAAGGTGAGATAAAAACACATATATATGTGTGTATAGAAATTCAGGAAATGTGTAACTTTTAAGTCCAAATGGATTGTTTATAATACCAATATAGAATTTACTGGACCAATTCAAATATCTTTATCCTAATGCAGTGCTTTCCAGCTTGAAAGTCATATATACCTTATTAGGCTCTCATTTGACATAAACTTGTTTACGGAGAACTCTGGTTATCAACCTGCTCAGCTGATTTCCACTAAACTCTGCATAGGCTAACTGGCTTTTTATTTATTTTATTATTTTTTATTAAGAAGTTTAGTTATTATTCAATCAAAATGCATCCAAAGTAACAATATGATAAGTATATATTCTTAAATTAGATTTACCCCCTAGATCCTACCCTTTTCTCCCCCCCTTCCCCCTCCCCTCCTGCCCCCTCCCCCCCTTCCCCATACATATCTATGATTACCCTAGGTTTTGTGTTACTACGCCTTTGCTGGGTCTAATACATGGGGTTGACCACCTTTTGCACAGGTCTGGGTCTAGCTCCAGCCTCCGCAGAGGAGTGAAGACATTTGACCCTTGACTCTCTGGGTTAGGCTGACTTCACTGAGCATGATTTCTTCCAATGCCATCCATTTACCTTCAAAGGCTGCAATATCATTGTTTCTAATTGCTGAGTAGAACTCTCTCTCTTTATGTAGAGAGAGTTTGTGTGTATATATATATATATATATATATATATATATATATATATATATATATTTGGATCCATTCATCCAGTGAGGGGCATCTGGGTTGGTTCCATAATTTGCTTATTGTAAATTGAGCTGCTATGAACATTGATTTTGCTGTGTCACTGTAATGTGCTGATTTTAACTCCTCTGGGAAAATATCCAGAAGAGGGATAGCTGGGTCATATGGTGGATCCAACCTTAATTTTTTGAGGATTCTCCACATTGCTTTCCAGAGCAGCTGTACCAGTCTGTAATTCCACCAACAGTGTGCTAGTGTTCCTATCTCCCCACAACTCCTCCAGCATTTGTTATTGCTTGTGTTCTTCATCTTTGGCAATCTGACTAGAGTAAGGTGAAATCTTAATGTAATTTTGATTTGCATTTCTCTGATTGCCAGTGAATTAGAACACTTTCTCATGTGTTCATTGGCTTGCTCAAAGTCCTCTGTTGAGAAGTTTCTATTTAGCTCTTTGGCTAACTGGCTTTTTAACCATCTTGAAAATACCCATCTTGGGATAAAGCTTCACACAGAGTATCTAAAAACACTCAGTTTCCACTGGAGCTTCCACTTCATTTGAAAAGAGTGTGCAAGATCAGTGCAGGGGGAAGGAAAACATTAATGCTGCTAGGCTGAAATAATCTACAAGCTCAGGGTCCAGAGTACGGACACAGAGCGGGGCCAGAACAGAAGTGTTGCTTTGCAGGAGTCAAGGAAGAGGGACTCTATTGGAAAGAGAACCAGCCACAGTTTGTTTCTGTCACTTCCCACTGGAAGGATCCAAATTAGTTGCTTCTTCCTTTGCTTCCTGGCCACACTTGGGCTTCTGTTCTAGCCATTTACCACTTGGTCACCCACTTTTTACCTCCCCAAGATACGTTAATATCTTTCGTTCATTATCATCTCTTTTCTCATGTATCAGTATTTATTACTTTATGCTTAAAATAATTTATTTATTTTCATTATACCAGGATTCCAGGAGCATAGACTAAAAATGGGAAATTCTGATAGACAGTTATGTTAACCCCAGCATGCATAAAGCCAATTTTTTATCCTATCTCACAAATAAAACTTTGATTTGAAAAATGTGGTATCTTCTGGTCCTCTTGATGTCTATGAAAATTTTAATGAATCTGAGCAAAACATAAAGCAAAAGATTGTTGACACAGTATGTAGTTATAAATTAGATATTTTTCATCTATCCACATACATGGCAGCTGGTGCAAATCAAAATTTTGGCAAAGCTCCATTTTTTTCTATAAACTTCTTTCTACAGAAAATGAAAAGGTCTTACCTGCTGTATTATACATCTTATACACCTTGTGCACAAAGAGGGATATATTTTGCTTACCTAGGATATTGAAATTTTCATAATCAATTTTTGGGTCACAAAGAATTTTTCTAACATACAGAAGCACTTAATGAAACTTTTTACATTATAGAAAGTGATGGAGGCAGCGTTTTTAGAAATGTTCCTACAAGATAGTTATCACTGAGGCCAGCAACGGAAGACTTGTTGAGATGTTGGACTGCAGTAAAATCATATTTCAAGTGTGGGATGAGAAGAATATTCTTCTGTAATTTAGAAATACAATGAATTGAGCATGGTGGTGCATACCTGTAATCCCAGAAGCTTGGGAGGCTGAGGGAGGGGATCAAGTTCAAAGCCAGCCTCAGCAACTTAGTGAGCACCTAAGCAACTTAGTGAGATCCTGTCACAAGATAAAAACAAAAATGGCTAGAGATGTAGCTCAGTGGGTAAGCCCTGCTGGGTTCAGTCCCAAGTTAAAAAAAATTTTGAGGATAAAAATGGAGAAAAGAATTAGAATAAAACAGAAATTTGTATGCTATTTTTCCAAAAAGCATTTGATGATCCCTGAAAAGGTTATAAGGATCCTAAAAAAAAGATGAACTGGTAACATCTAAATGGCTTAACATCTATGACAAATATCATACTGAAATGAAGACTTTTTAAAAATTTTTTTTTATTTTTGAACAACCATACAAGTTTTTAACAAAATAATATAAAATGTGTATAGATTCTGGATATTAAAATTACCCCAAGGAGTGCCCCCCCCAATTATCCACCCTTATCCCTCCCTTCCCCTTCCCACAATATCTCTAAAAAAGATTATGTTGTATAGCATTACATCTTATCTGGATTTAACACATGATATAGACCAGCTTTCTCACTGGTCAGGGTCTAGTCCCAACCTCCACAGATGAGTGGAGACAATCGACCATGAAATGAAGACTTTTAAAAAAGAAAACTGCTTTAGAAGGAAGAAAGGAAGGAAGTTAGTTCATTCAAATAACCTCAAGGGCTTCATAACATATTACCACAAATCTAGTAGCTTTAAACTATTAATCATTTCTTGTATTGCAGCTCTGTAGATCACAAGTATGAGCATGGTTTCACTGGGTCTTCAAGTCTGAAATCAAGGTTATCAGGCAACTCATAGTCTCCTTGTAAACTTCTACAGAGTTCTATTTACTTGCTTAGAGACAGTGAACTATAGAAGAGAAACAGTATGTCACAGTAAGGAATGGTAGGATACTTCAGAAAACTGACTTCCTGGTTCTATTCCTAAGCTTGTTCTTAGTTGATTAGTTCAAAGTCAGGCCAATAGCACAGATACGAAACAGCTATTCAATTTAGTATTTTGAAAATTCAGCAAAATTCAGACCAAGAAACTGGAAAATTATACTTTGCAGTTGCCAAACATCTAGTTAAGAATAAACATCTGGATGAACAGTCATCCAGATGTTTTCAGATGGGTAGGCATTTGGTAACATGATTACTAAATATAATTGAAGAGCTTTGTAAATAATCAGAGATTTTAAGCATCAAATATAGTCTTTTCCAAATTTGTGAATGAGTTATCTCCTTCATTTTTTTCTACCTATATTATCTGACTACTTTCATAGCCTCCAACAAGGAAAGTATTAATTTTCCATCTGGTTATGAGTATAGCCAAAAACAGTATATTGCTCACCATCATGAGATAGATTATAAACAATCCTAAATTTAATTCTAAATTTAATCCTAAATTTAATGAATTAACACTGGCCCACACACTGAAATATATAGAGTCTGAATCATTTTCAATTTTTTTTTGTTTTAAGTAGTATCCATTTTTTAACTTTGCACATAATTCTATGCTGTATTTTAGAAATTAAATTTTTGCTTTCTGCACTTTAATGATATCAGAAAGCTCTGAAGAAATAGAAAGAAAAATAAACAATGCATCAGGTAATAGTCTTCGTTGGCCTATGCCTAAATCCAGCCTATTTCAGGAGAACATCAACTGCCAGTCCCTTACAGAAGTGTCTTGGTCTGTGACATCAGTTAATTAATTGTTCCATTTATCATGGAGAACCAGTGAATGAAATACTGTACAAGATGTTACACTGGTCTGAAGAAGCATAATAGTACAGCGCTATGGAATTTATAAACTTCTATACTTCTTAACTCAGTATTCCTAATTGCATAGGAAGATTAATAATGTAATATCCATTTTATAGGATAAGCTACTGTAGATCAGAGAGGTCAAGTAACTTGCCAAGAAGAGTCTTCAATACAGACATTACACCAAATCCAACGGTCTATAGGAATTAGTTTAACTTTTCCTTAACAGCACTTCACAAACACAATTGGCTATGAAAGCCTTTTGTCACAACACAAGGGTTTATTTAACTACTGAGCAATTTGATAAATAGAGCTTACAGTTATCACTATCAGCAAATCCTACTTCATGTTCTTTTAGAAATGCTTTTCAGACCTCTTTGGCATTAGCTAAGACTAGGTGCTCCCATATTATTTACTTGATGGCCTCTTTATGGCCATCACAATGATCAAATTCAGTATTCTTATCTTAATGATACTTACAGCTTGGCATGTTGCATTATAGGAAAGAGGACTGTATAGATGACAAGCAGACATAGTCATGGCAAAAAGAAATGTGACTCTAGGATTATACTTTCCTGATACAAATCACCATTCTAATGCTTACCTGTTTGACCTTCGGAAAGTTATTTCAACTTTGTAAGACTCCATTTGCTTATTTGTCAAGTAGGAATTATAGTAGTACCTAATTTATAGAGTAACTGGGGGGATTAAATGAAAAATATACATGTGGAGCAATTAGCACAGGACTGGAATAAAATGTATGCTCAATAAATCTTCACTACAACTACTGTTTGTACACGGCATCTGTATCTGGAGAAAGGTGTGAAAGAAACATTGTACCACCACAAAAAGAAAACTTGGGGCTCCTGGTAGAACACTTGGGATTTCTTGGCATTTATTGGAGACAGCAATTTACACTCCTCCTTTCCAAGAAAGGAAAAGGAAACAAGAGACCTTCCTCATTGTAGTCACTCAGTTTTACCTAAATTGTAGACCAGCTGTAACAAATTGAGGACAGCCAACTACAAGGTTGTAAGCAAATTGCAATCACCACACAGACCATAGGAAATTCCAAAAATTGTGGAAAAGTACAGACATAAAAGAATCTCATTTGACACTCAAGTCCTTGGTTTGAGACAAAAACAAAAAATGTTCCCAAGGATGGCAGAGGCCTTTTCCATTGTCCGACTCAGCATTCTGCCCAGGACTTAATGACAGAAGGCGTTGCAGTTGAAATTATTCTCCTCCAGGTCCCACCCCAGCCGCCCTCCAGCAGGCTCTCTGCAGCCCTGCCCAATCCCTGTAGAAAGGAAAAGGCACATAAGGGGGATGTTTGTGGCCAGACTGTCTCCAATTAGTCAAAATGAGAACAATGATTGGCTTTTCCTCTGGGCCACTTTGGAAAAAGAAAAAGTCCTGCATTGCTGGGTGGGATGGGGAAAGAATTTTTGTCCAGTGGATCAAATTCCATAAAGCAATCTTTAGGGATGCATAATGACTGTAACCCATTCCACCCAGGCAGTAAGAGCCTCAAAAATTCAGAAGACATTGGAGGCAGCAGCCCTAGAAAGTTTGATATGGCTGCTAAACCACTGCTTCTCAAAGCCTATGGAATGTAAGCATTACCTGTATGCTTATTCTATTTATTTATTAATTCATTTTTATAATGTGCATATAGACTAGAATATTTTTATTGCTGCATTACAGTTATACATAACAGTGGGATCCATTATGCCATATTGTACATGCACATAATTTGATCAATCTCATCACTCAGTACCTTCCCTCTCCCCTTCCTCCTTCTCTTTCTGATTTTCTTGCTCTACTCTATTGATCTTCCTTCTATTATTATTTTAATTCATGATATATATGTATACACACACACAAACACACATACATATATATGCTATTTTTTAAAAGGCCAGTTCCAGCATCAAGTCCAGGAGAAGCTGAGTTGGTAGACATGGGATAGAGTCCAAGAATCTGAAATTTTACCAAAAACCTGCTCCCCAGAATAATTTTGTTCCAGGTGATCTGTACACTAAAGTTTGAGGAAACTGCCCTGAATGGCTTGTAGGGAACAGCAGCTAAGCAATCGGAGACTCAGCTTCAGGTAAAATGGATTTTCCATCTCCTTCCTGATCAACAAAATTTTGTGAAGATAATAATGAAAACCAACATCAGGATTCAGTAATAATCATCAGATTAAAATGCGATATCAGACTCATATTCTAATTGCTATACCTAAGGACTGGAAAAAATCATAATTTTCTAAGACTCCTGATCCTCTTAATACTTATGAGGAATAAGACAAGTTTTCCAAATTGAGTAAATGGGGCAATGTATGTAAAGGTGCTTGTAAATTATAAAATGGTCAATAAATACCTGCTGTGGTGCTTTATAGGACTAAGAACCAGATGCATCTTAATGGTGGCATCCTAAAAATCCTATGAGTTAAAGCCATAAACTTTCAAATTGCAGAGGTAGAGAATTTGGAGCCATCGATTGGCTAATGAAGGGCTCTCTAGGGTCTCCACATGTTCTTCTTAAATCCTTAAACTTCTGTGAGGACAACACAAGGAAAACAGTCCTGTGACAATTTACACACTTGGTTTGAAAAATCCATGCCCTGATCAGGGATGGACAATCAGCTCAAAGTCTTCTAAGTGCGTACCGCTCAACTGCGCGGGGAAAGAGTCATCACTGTTATTGGGTCTGGCTCATTTTGTTGGCTCCTGGGAAAGTGCTTCAGCACCCAATGCTGGGATTGAGAACTCACAGGAGCTCCCTCTCTGTACCTTCTTAGGCACATCCAGAGCTTATGTGAAAGCAGAAAACAAAATGGGATTTAAAACTGGAGGCAGAGAGGTAAATAAGGTAGAGGAAAAGAAACTGAGAAAGAAGAGCCCCCAAGAAACTCCAGTCAAATACATTTAATAATTTTCACATCTGGAGAGGAAATAGCCAGGAAAGGACTCCTATGTAGGTGGTGGATCCTGAGGGAATGTCAAATTGATGAAGCTATCATTCACGAACTTCAGCTCCAGCCCACCCCACCCCCACCCATCCACACTCTCCCAAGCTTTTACTTAGATCAGCAAAGGGTCTCTTCTCTGCAGTCCCAATGCCTCAGCCTTCGGGAGAGCAGAGGGCTTATGTCAAAAGGCTGCTCAGGGATAACCACAACTAATAAGCAGAAAGTCAAAGGAAATGGATACTTAACCTCTACTCTACCCTGTATATCACACCCCACTCATGGCCCAGAGGAGGCTGCCAGAGGGTGAGGCAGGCTGAGCGCTTGCTTCCAGGGCTAAGAGCTAAGGATCCTTGCTGCTGCTGAGGATCCTGTGCACAGACACACTGGGGCAAGCTGGTGGGGTGTGAGGGAAGCCCAGAACAGCTTTCACCTTCATGAGTTGTGTGCCCCAAGGCAATCTGCTTTAGCCTCTCTTAATCTAGTTTCTTACTGGAACAAGTCAAATGGAAACGATTTGCCTCATTCCAACGGCACAGAAGTCCTGCGAAAAAAATCAGAATCAAAATTCAGTATGAAGCTGGGTATGGTGGCACACTTCTGTAATCCCAGCAGCTTGGCAGACTGAGACAGAAAGATCGCAAGTTCAAGGCCAGTCTCAGTAACTTAGTGAGATCCTGTTTCAAAATGAAAAACAAAAAGGTCTGGGGATGTGACACAGTGGTTAAGCACCCCAGGGTTAAATCTCCAGAATCAAAAAAATAAAATAAAATAGCATCTGTTCATCAACTCAAGATATGCTCTCTTCCTTGTTCCTGCACAGAACTTAAGACACTGGACAAAAATGGAAATTTAATGATACCATTTGAAAGTTAAATATAATGTTGTATGAATTATACAGGAATTCATTCTTCTGCTCTATGATTGATGGGCATCTTTATTGTATCCAGTTTGAGTTATTATCAACACTCATTAACAATATGAACATTTTTACACGTCTTTTGTAAAATGCATCACATTCTGTTGAGTATATATGTAGAAATTCCTGGGTAATGAAAGATGGGTATGCCCGTCAAACAATCTTCTGAAGCAGTTGCACCAATTTACCCACAGTGTGTGAGGTTTGGCCACATCCATGCCACCAAATGCTATTGTTATCTGTTTTATTTCAGCCATTCTGATGGATGTGCAATGGTATTTGGTTATGATTTTATTCTGTAATTCCCTAATGATTTAGGGACTCATAAGGCCTGTGACCCATTCCACCCAGGCAGTAAGAACCTCACATGCTTATTAAACATTCAGATATCCTTTTTTATGAAATATCTATTTAAATCTCTTTTAATTGTGTGTGTGTGTGTGTGTGTGTGTGTGTGTGTGTGTGTGTATAATACCTGTACTGGGTTATAAGTTGCAAAGAGATTCTACTCCTTTGTTAGGTATGTGTTTTACTTGAACCTGCTCCCTATCTGGGCTCGTGTTTTCATTACCTGGATGTTATTTTTGATGATCAGAACTTCTTAAATTAAAAAACTTCTTATGTTCAATGTAAAATAGTTATCATATTATCCTTTATGCTTGGTGCTGTTGATGCTGCTATGTTATATTTTAGTTTATTATTCATCCTTCATATTCAATTTTTTTCACACAAAACTGACTTTTTGTGTATATTATAAAGGAAGAGTTAGCAGTTTTCTTTAAAATGTCTGAATAATTGACAAGATACATTTTTTGAAATGACCATCACCATCATTCCTCATGTACCCTGTGCTTATATATATCTATATCTATATCTATATACATCTTTCTGTTTCTTGATTTTCTTGTCTGTTTCCCTGATCTATTTTTTTTATCTCTGTATCAACCCTTGTGTTTTGTTTTTGTTGTTGTTGTCGTCATTATTACGTTTTGTTTTGTCTTTTTGGTAGCAAGGATTGAACTCAGTATTACTTAACCACTAAGCCACAACCCCAGACCTTTTTTTATTTTTAAATTTTGAGAAAGGTTCTTACTAAGTTACTCAGTGCTCAGGGTCTTGCTAAAGCTGGCTTTGAACTTGTGATTCTCCTATCTCAGTCTCCCCAGCCATAGGCATGTGCCACTGTGTCTGGCTAAACCTTGCATTTTAGAAAAGTTTATGGTTATCTCTTTTTTCTGATAGGAAAAACTACTACCCTGTACTTTTGTTTGTTTGTTTGCATATACATTCTTCCTTATTCCTCCTATTGCCATTAAACTGATACGCAAAGAACAAAGCTTGTACATATGAATTGTGTACCATGTAATATTCAATTAATGTATATGCTGCATGATGTTGAAATCAGGCTGATTTTATGCACACACACACACACACACTTATATAGAGAGACATTTATACCTCTATGTAAATGAAAATATAGAAGAATCAAGAGTCTGGGTTGTGGGTGATGTGGGGATGATGCTGGAGAAGATCAAATGCACATCCTAATGTTTATGCATTTATGATTGTACAACAACTTCTCAATTAAAAAATTGCCATTTTTTGTTATAGAAACTTTCAAAATATTTTCCTCAAGAGTTTTGAAATATACAGTATATAATGTTTATACATTGTCACTGTACTGTGTAGTAGTACCCTAGAGCTTTGTGCTCCTAACTGTAATTTAGTACACATTGATCAACTGCCACCCTCTGCTACACTGTCCCTGGACTCTGGTAGTAGCCACTATGGTACTCTCAACCTCTGCGTGTTACCTTTTTTATATTCCACACATGAGTGAGATCGTACAGTCTCACTGTGCCTGACTCATTTCACTTGACAATGATCTCTAGTTCATCCATAGTTATTACAAATGATGGGATTTCATCCTTTTGTGGTTGAGTAATGTTCTATTACACATATGTACCACATTTTCTTTGTCGTTTCATTGGTTGATTGATACTTCTTCTGTTTCCTAAGCATGAATAGTGTTGACATTAATCTGGGAATTAAGATGTCTCTTTGAAATACTAAGTTCATTTCCTTTGAGTATATACTCAGTAGTGGGGTTGCTGGATCATACTGTAATTCTTTTCTCAATTTCTTGAGGAAAATTCATGCTGATTTTTCCATAATGACTATACTAACTTTCATTCCCACCAGCAGTGTGCAAGAATTCTCTCTTCTCCACATCCCCACCAACACTTACCAACACTTGTTTTCTTTAACCGTTTTGATAGTAGCTATTTTTGTTAGTCATTATTACATCATTCTAAATGTGGTAATATCTCATCATGGTTTTAATATTGGTTAATGATATTGAGCACTTTTCAATACATGTTGGCCATTTGTACATCTTTTTCTGAAAAGAAAAATGTATATTTGCTCTACTGCCCATTTTTAATGGGGTTATTATGCTTTTATTTATTTATTTATTTAATTTATTGCTATTGAATGGTTAGAGTTTCTTTTATATTTTAGAAATCAACCCCTTGTCAGGTATATATTTTCTTTCATTCTGTGTTTTTCTCTGTGCTTTGCTAAGTATTTCCTTTGCTGTATAGCTTTAAAAATTTCACATAATCCTATTTGTCTATTTTTGTTTTCATTTCCTGTGCTTTGGGGATCTTGTCCAAAAATCATTGCCCATCCCAAGATCCTGAAGCATTTCCACTGTTTTCCTTGACTAGTCTTATAGTATCTGGTCTTAAAGTTAAGTTTTTAATCCCTTTAGAATATATCTTTGCAACCTGTAAGAGAAAGAGATCTAGTTTAATGAGTTTATGTGTTGATAACCAATTTCCCAAATACCATTTATTGAAAGGTCTATCTCTTCTCCAATGTGTGTTCTTAATACTTTGTCAAAAATCAGTTGACTTTAGATGTGTGAATTTACCTCCACAATCCCTGTTCTATTCCATCATTGATCAATGTGTCTGTTTTTATGCCAAATGCCATGTTGTTTTGATTGCTACAGCTTTGTAGCATGTTTTGAAGTTTTAAAGAACTATGCCTCCTGCTTTGTTCCTTTTGTTCAAAATGACTTTTACTATTTGGGGGTCTGTGTGGTTCCATATAAACTTTTGTATTGCTTTTTCTGGTTCTGTGAAGAATGCCATTAGTATTTGATAGGAACTGCACTGAATCTGTAGTATGAACATTTTGACAATATTCATTCTTCCAATCCATAAACATGAAGTGCCTTTTCATTTTTTGTTTCCTTTTCAATTTCATTCATCAATATTTAATAATTTTTATTAGAGAGACATTTCACCTTTTTGGTTAAATTTATTCCTAAGTATTTTATTATTTTTGTAGATACTATGAATGATATTCCTCTCTTGAGTTCTGTTTCAGATAATTTGCTATTGGAATACATCAGTGTTACTTTTGTATGTTGGTTTTATATCCTGCGATTTTGAAAAATTCACCTATTAGTTCTAATAGCTTTTTTGGGAGAGTTTTGGGGAATTTCTAAATATAATATGTCATTTGCAGTGATATTTTGGCCCCTTTTCAAATTTAGATGAATATTTATTTCTTCTTGTCTAATTGCTTCAGTTAGTACTTCTAGCACTATGTTGAATAAAAGTTGTGAAAATGAGCACTCCTGTCTTCTCTTCAGCTTTTCCCATTCAATATAATGTTAGCTTCTGACTTTTTATGAATGACTTTTAAACTGAGATACATTCTTTATATGCTTGATTTGTTCAGCTTTTTTATCAAGAAGGAATGTTGAATCATATTGAATGCCTTTTGCATTAATTGAAATGAATGTGTCTTTTTATTTTTTATTCTGTTGATATAGTGTACTGCATTTATTGATTTACATATATTGGCCATCTTTACATCCTTAGGGTGAATTCTACCTGATCATAGTGATTAATATTTTTAAGTGTTGTTGGGTTCAGTCAGGTAGTATTTTGTTAAGGATTCTTGGATCTAATTCCATCAAGCATATTGAGCTGTAGTTTTCTTTTTTCGTTGTTGTTGTTGTGGACATATAAGATGTTGGTAGGATTCTGGCCTCACAGAATGTATCTGAAAGAATTCTTTCCTTTTCCTTTTTTTGTACTAACATAAGAAGAATTGGTAATAGTTGTTTAAATGCTCGGTAGAACATAGCAGTGAGGTCATCTGGTGTGCTTTTCTTTATGAGAGGCTTTTATTACTGATTCAACCTCTTGTTATTGTTCTGATCAAATTTTGTATTACTTCATGATTCACTCTTGGTGAGTAGCATGTCCATAAATTTGTCCATTTTGTCTAGATTATCAAGTTTATTGACATATAGTTGTGCATAACACTCTCTAAAGATACTTTGTGTTTCTGTGGTGTCAGTTGCAATATTTCCCTTTTCATCTCTGATTTTATTTATTTGAGTTTTATCTCTCCTTTTCCTTGTTAGTGTAGCTAAGGATTTGTCTATTTTGTTTATCTTTTCAAAGAACCATCTCTTTGTTTCACTGATCTTTCATACATTTTTTTAGTCTCCATTTTATTTATTTCTGCTCCAATCTTTATTATTTCTTTCCTTCTATTATTTTGGGGTTTAGCTTGTTCTTTTCTAGTTTCTAAAATACAGTGATTGGTTGTTTAACTGAGCTCTTTCTACTCTTTTGATGTAGGCATTGTTGACTTTAAAATTCTGATTACAAATATTTTTCTCTGTATCACATAAATTTTAGAATGTTGTATTTCCATTTTTATTTGCTTTAAGAAAATTTTTAAAGTTCCATCTACATTTCCTCTTGAACCATTAATTTTCAAAAGAAAGATGTGTTTCTATGCATTTGTTTGTATAATTTCCAAAGGTTTTCTTGTTATTATTTTCTAATTTTATTGTAATGTGATCAAAAAAGGCCCTTTGTATTATTTTAGTTTTTACAGTTTTATTGAGACTGTTTTATGACTTATCATATGATCTATTCTGGAAAATATTCTATTTGTTGATGAGAAAAATGTGTATATGGAATGTTCTGTAGGTGTCTGTAAGCCCACTTAGTTTAACATGCAAATAGCTCTAAAGTCTGTTGAGTTGTGTCTGGCTGAACTCTTCATTGCTAAAAGTGGGATGCGAATATCCCAAACTAGTATTGCAGTGGTGTCTATCATTCTCTTTGTGTCTAATGATACTTGCTTTATATATTTGGGAGCTTTGATGTTAGCTGCTTATATATTTAGAATTGCTATTTCTTCTTTCTGAGTTGACATCTCTATCATTATATAATGAGCTTATCTCTTTTTGCTGCTTTTGCTTTGAAGCCTATTTTATTTGATATTATGATGACTACTGCTTTCTTTTGGCATCCATTTTTATAGAATATCTTTTTTTATTCTGTCCCTTTCAATTTAAGTGTGTCCTTAGAGGTGAAGTGAGTATTTTATAAGTAATATATAGTTGGGTCTTTCTTTTCTTTTAAGAGAGAGAAAGAATCAATTTCATTTAGTTTTATTACTTGGTTTTCATTGCTCCAACAGTTCGCTGCGGTGTATGTGGTGCTGGGGTTCAAACCCACATCCTAGTACATGCCGGGAAAGTGCCATAACCACCAATCCACCACTCCAGTCCCAGGTCTTATTTTTTTTATCCTTTCAATCACTCTTTGTCTTTGAATCAGATAATTTAATCCATTTACATTGAAGGTAGATATCGGTGAGTAATATCTTACTACAGCTTTATGTAACTTCTTTTCTATTTTCTTTGTAGTTTCTTTCATCTTATAATCTCCTTCCTAATAAATATAGTACTGGGTTTTGATTCTTTGTTTATTATTTTTGTGTAGTCTAAGACAGATTTTTGTTTTATGGTTACCTTATAGCTGCAAATAGCTGCAATAAAAATCTTTTAATTATAGCAAGATTGTTTGAAATAATAGCAGTTTAATACAATCATAACAATAAGAACAGAAATAAAAAAAGAAGAAAAGATATACTCATAAGGCAACTCTCCACATGTGTTCCATTTTTTCCAGTATTTTGAAATTTTGGTATCCAATATTACATCTTTCTATATTTCATGTTGCTTACCATACTAGTGTAATTATTTTCAATTGGTTTATTTTTTGTTTTTCATACTAAAGACATGAATGGCTTACACATCATGCTTACAATATTAAAACATTCTGAAAGCTTGCATAATTACTCCTACCAGAAAATTTTTATGCTTTCTTATGTTTTCTTCTTATACACTCACATCTCTTTCTTTCAGTTTGAAGAACATCTGTTAACATTTCTCATGGAAGAGCACTAGTTGGGATATACTATCTCAGTTTTTGATTGTCTAGGAAAGCCTTTATCCCTCTTTCATTTCTAAACAATAGTTTATGATTGGTATAATGTTCTTGAATGACAGAATACAGTGAAAATCTCATGTCATTCTCTTCTGACATATTATGATTTTTCTGAAAAATTAGCTGTCAAACAGACTGGGGCATCCACTGGGTTGTTTCTCTTCTCTTGCAGTCTTGAGAATCTTCTCTTTATTTTTCAAATGTGGAAACTTGACTATAAGATGCTTTGGGTTTGAGTTGGCTGACTTACATTTGGCTGATGACCTTTGACCTTCCTGAAACTTTTTTTCCCCTATCTCTTTGTTAAGTTTCTGTTAGAATCTTAAAACATTTTTCTGTGTTGTTTTTCAAGTTCATGCAGTTTCCTTAAATTTTTAAAATTCTTTGAGAGTTTTCCCAAGTTTATTACTTCTTGTTCAGTTACTTGCAGCTTATTTGGATTATTAAGTGAAATTGTGCTTTCCTGAAAGTTCTTAATACTACTTATTGGTTTGCAATACCACATAGGCATTAACAGATCAGGTATGTATTCCAGTATGTCTATTATGACTTTGTTTATGACCATCTTTCCAGAAATTCTAAGCAAGTTATTTATTTTTTCTGAGCCTATCATCGTTTCTACTACTTCAGCACTAGACAGCACCCAGGTTCAAATTTACTGAGAGTTGTTGTTTATGTGTTGTTACTGTTTCAGTGCTAGAGAGCAATCCAAGTACAAGATTGCCCCAAATACTCTGTTGGTGTTGTTCAGAAAGAGAATTCCTGCAGAGAGTATTCTATCTCCACAAGCCTCTTCCTGGAGCCAAGGTAGATCGGATACCTCATCCCTCACCTGTAGTCGCTGACCTATGGTCAGAAACTGTAGGATTCTGCCTGGTTCTGGGATGAGTCATTGTGAATAGACCAGCTCCAGATTTTTAATGTCACATTATTGTCACTTAAGTTATCAAGCTGCTTCATCCCCTGAGCCTACAGCCCAATAAGACCAACATAACGCTGGATTAAGACCAAGACCCACACTTCCATGAAAACCATATTTCTTTTTTTTTCTTTTATTCAATAAACATGGTCTTATAACAGGAGGGGTTCATCATCATACAATTAAGATCAAAAGTGTAATGACAGAACAAGCCAATATTGGTATCAGACCATGTTTTCCCCCTTTGGGTTTCCCATGGTTCCATGTTACACTTTATTTAAGACCCAAGTTAATTGGACTTCTTGTGGAAGTCAGAGATTCCCCTCAGGTTAGATTCCCCCATACTACCTCCCTCTGGTCACCTTGGTGTCCTGGAAACCATATTTCTGAGGTGAACTCATGACCTTAGACTGTTGCAATAAGACACAGGTGATGCTTGTTGGAACGGAAGTCCTGTGATGGGGCCCATGTCTTCCCCTGGTATTGGAGCTATTCCAGATGCTCTGTCCACTTGCAAGCCTGGATATGGGGGCCGTCTGGATCTGCCCATTCTTGGGTTATACCAGCCTAGCACTAAATTCCAGGATAAAATTTTGTGCTTATTTCCTCATCTTACCTCACGTGAATGGGGTCTTGGATGACACTATGTTTCCCATAATTGGAGACATGTTGGTTAAGGTAGACACTTGACCACCTGAACTGATGATAAGATGGGTTATTCCTGAATTTTACAGGTGCAACTAACTGCATAGTCTCAGTGTCCAACACATAGGCCCATGCTACAACCATGATGATGAAGCCTGTAGTTCAAGACTATTCTGCTTGATGCCAGAACAGTTATGGAGTGCTATCTAAGAGCACTGACTTGGCAACAGTTATGCCACCTGAGGTTGGATGCAATTCTTTAAACATGGCTTGGCTATTCTTGGCCATTTGTAAGACCATGCAAATTACAGAATCAGACAGAAAATTCTATAAAAACACTGTTGGGGTTTTGATAAAATCTTCATTATTTCATAAGAATCTATTTTTGTACAGTAGTAAGTCTCTGCATCTATGAATTTAGTATATATCTCCCTGTGTTTGGGTATTCTTTAATAATTGTCAATATAATTTACTCCATAAAGGACATGTACATCTAATAAAATTACCTTATTTTAATTACCATTTTTAATATGTAGGAATGTATGTAACTTTTTATATTGATCTTATGGCTGACATTTTCTTATTTTTTCTTCTTGTTGTGTCTAGACTGTAGTTTGTTTTCTATACATTACCTATTACTACTAAGAATTTTGTGTCTTTTTTTTCCCTACTTCTTATGCCTTTAATTTTTCCCTGTCTTGAATTTGTTTACTGACAAATATGTTCATTATGATGTTGGTTAGAATAGATATCAAACATAATTTAAAAGAATGTTTTTAATATTTTACTACTAGATATGTTATTTATTGTAAGTCTTAACAAAATCCTTTATTAAGAAAGTGCTCTTTAATTCCCATTTGATAAAAGTTCTAATCATGAGATAATACTAGTATTTATTAATATTTTTCCCTAGTATTTAATGAAAAGAATAACAGGAGCAAACTACCATTGGGCAACCGCACAGTAAAAATTAATTTGGTGGGTAAAAGTTAATAAAAATTGGGCAAAATATTGGAACAAAAATGATAAAAAAAGATTTAATAAAGGCATGAAAATTCAACTTGCTTTGAAACACAGAAATAAATTACAACAAATACACTTTTGGAAAATCCAAAAGATAAATTAAGAAAGAAATTCTATGTGCAATAGAATCAAAAAGAATAAAATATTTCAGAATAAACTTAACCAAGAAGATAAAAGACTTCAACAACAAAGACTAAAAAATACTGATGGAAGAAATTAAAGGGAAAAATATCTGTGCTCATGGATTGGAGAATGTATTATTAAAAGAGTAAATTAAAATCCTATGAAAATACCAACAGAACTTTGGTAGAAATAGAAAAACATCATTCAAAAATTCACTAGGAATCTCAAGAGACCCTAGATGGCCAAAATAATCTTGAACAGGAAGAGCAAAGCTGGAGTTCTCACACTTCCAGATCTTGACTAACTTCAGATTATAGTAAACAAAACAGTGTGGCAATGGCATAAAAATAGACATTTAGACCAATGGGATGGAATAGCCTCCAAATAAATCTCTGCACATATGGTAAAATGATTCTTTTTTTTTTTAATAAAGAGAGAGGGACAGTGAGAGAGACAGAGAAAGAGAGAAACAACTTTATTTAGTTTTCACATGGCCTTAGTTGCTCCAACACTCAGTTGTGTATGTGGTGCTGGGGTTTGAACCCAGGTCCTCGTGCTTGCCAGGCAAACGCTGAAACCACTGAGTCACTGCTCCAGCCCCTGGTAAAATGATTCTTGGCATAAGCATGAAGCCCATGCAAGAGAGAAAGAATAACCTTGTAAAGACTGTTCTGTGAAAACCGGAATCCAGATGCAAAGATATGAGGTTGAACCCTTACTTTATACCTCATGCAAAAATAAAATGGATCAAATATCTAAACACAAGAACTAAAACAATTAGAAGACATAAGCTCTTAAATGAAAATATGGGAAAAGCTTAAGAAGTTGGGTTTGGCAATAATTTCTTGAATATGATCCAAAAAGCACTGGTAACAAAAGAAAAAACAGAGAAATTAGACTACGTAAAAATTTAAAACTTCTCTGCATCAAAGACACAATCAAAATAATGAAAATGCAAGGTACAAAATGAGAGAAAATTTTCACAAATCATAAGCCTGATGAGTTACTATCCAGAATATATAAATAATTACTGCAAGCCAACAAAGAGATATAACCTTTAAAAATGGTACAGAACTTGAATAGACACTTCTCTAAAGAAGATACACAAATAGGCAGAAAGCATAAGAAAATGTGGGTAGCATCTCTAATATTTAAGGAAATGAAAATCAGACACTACCTCATGCCCATTAGGGTAGTTATTAATTAAAAAGACATGAAAAGAATGAGCACAAGCAAGAATATGTAGAAATTGAAATCTTTATATACTGTTGATGGGAAATACAGTCAGTCCTCTATATCTACAAGTTTTTTTTATTTTTGAACAACCTTACAAGATTTTAACAAAATAATATAAAATGTGTATATATTCTGGATATTGCAATTATCCCCAGGAGTGCCCCCC